>JAWZXG010000036.1:0-137612 GCA_037178625.1 Skeletonema tropicum
ATGACTGGATGGAGCGCCGATGGGACAGGGAAGGCGAACGGCACTTTCGTCGTGAACGAGCATTAGAGAGACTTCGAGATAAAGAACGGCGTAACAAGGAATGGCGTCAAAAAATGACCTGGATATGAAGAAGGCGAAACAAGATGCACAGTGTGTCCTAACAATAATGAGTGTGTGTAAGGATTGGAGGAAGGAACTATCTGTGGGAGGAGATTCGTACGCAAATAAGAAGTGGAAGGCTTTAGTTCGTAACTTATTTTCACCAGAAGCCGGCCTTGGTGGCGTTAGTATTGATAATATCCTGGAGAAGAGGGGGTACTCGTTCTTTTCAATATTTCAGCTGATGGTGAAAATTAGTCGGGCTAATGATGCAAAGGCCAGTGCCAATAAATCTCATCATGATAGAAAGAAAGTGAGGGCGCAAATTGCCTCTGCGTTGGAAGGAGTTGATCTAGAAGATGTCATCATCTGTATGGAGTTTCAATTCAAAAGCAAGTATGGAACAATGAACTGCGCAGGTTTTGGTGGAATAGGCAATGATCAAATCGTGCGAGTAAAAGTGCCGAAATTTGGAGATCTAGTAGAAAAGAAGAGTCGTGATTGGTCTAAGTCAAAGATGCGTTGCGAGGTTCCTGACGCAAATATGTTCGTGATAGTACCTTCAAAGAAGAGTAATGCCTCTGACCTTCCAATTGGATTCACGGTTTGGAAGATTTACGATGGCAAACCCAAATGGTGTAAAAATTGTGATGATGGCGATTATGGCGACTATGGAGACGAGGCAGGTGAATTCGCCGCCAGCTTGTTTGGAAAGAGTTATCTGACAGCTTACGGGAATAAATGTATTGTTGTGTATCACGATGAAGATTGTAATGGTGCGTATTCGGATTCAAAGAAAGAATACATCCTTGAAAATAAAGACGAGTACTGGGAAGATGAGGATGATTGTGACAAGGCCATGTTTACTAGATTACGCAAAGAAGATCTGAAGGACTTCTTTTTGGGCTGAGGTGTTCAATATACAACAGACTGACCTAACCTACCCTGATAAATCTGATTGCGAACCTGACAATGGCTATTGATTTATGAAGTATATGAAGCAATCCATGAAATGATGCTCACGAACAGCAGATAGAGATAAGATATTTGGTTACTTCAACAACCATCTGACTTTTCTTTATCTTGCTCCGAATCCCATTCCACCACTACGTCCTGCTTCCCTTCTTCTTCGCCGCCCGCCTGGCATTACGATTTTCTCCCATGGTACCATCTCTGCATCTGCACCGTCTTCTGCCCTACTCCCATTCCAGCTTGTTTTGACAGTCTACTACATAATTTACAAGGCTTTTACAAGGACACGTTGAAAGTTGTTGGAGGGATCATTGCATTGGTTATCTTTCGCACTGATCGGATTTTGGGTACCGTTCGGTATCTGCTTTATCGTATCCAGGCCCGCCACTCACACGCATGCAGAAGAAAACATTCTTGCAGCTCTCAGCATTTTTCGTACATAGATACCAGCAATGCTGCGTGTATCATCATCGGGCGACCAAGGGTAAACGGGCGACCGTAACAGAAGCGAGCGGCGTCAATTATCAATCAACAAAATTATTGCTCTTCCTTGTTTCCAAGTAAATCATCATGACGAGCGGTCTGGGATATAAAGATCTCTGCGCCGCTATACTTTTAAACATGGCATCGTTCGCCATTGGTGATACATTTTGCGACGTTGACAATGATTCCCTCAAACGGCCACGAATTGAGGAGTTTGATTCTGACAGTGAAACAGAGAAAATTCCGGAGACATATTCGGACATCGAAGAATCTTCGGACGAAGATCGGCGCACAGTAGATAAGGCTTTATCGTCTACATGAACGGTACTTTCGTCGTGAACGAGCGCTAGAAAATCTTCGCGATAAATACCGACGTTGTATAGAATGGCGTCAAAAAATAGATATGGATATGTATAAACTCGTGTAGCCGATAAACACGAAGTAGCTTCAAGAGTCGGGCTGCACGCACGAACTTGATCAGCTTTGGCAACCTTCCCAACTTTCCAAGTTTGTTTGCGACTGAAAAAGATGAACTGGTGAGGATATATCCGAATGGTATTGTGGCAATCAAGTCAATGAAGAAGTATCCTTGAAGATAATGCAATGCTATCTGTCTTGGGTTTGTAATCAGTATATCTTGCTTTCGATAGGTCGTCACAAAGTTGAGAACTATGTCAACAAGAAAAATGAGGTCTATAATGCTCTCAAAGATCAATATACTAGACTCTTCCTCTTCTGCGTCATTGCCCTCCCAGAAGAAGCACACGCGATACGGTACGTAGAAAGCTAATATCGATAATATTGGCAAGAATGGCGTTAAAAAATAGACATGGATATGAAGAAAGCGAAACAAGATGCACAGAGTGTCCTAACAATAATGAGTGTGTTTAAGGATTGGAGGAAGGAACTATCTGTGGGAGGAGATTCGTACGCAAATAAGAAGTGGAAGGCTTTAGTTCGTAACTTATTTTCACCAGAAGCCGGCCTTGGTGGCGTTAGTATTGATAATATCCTGGAGAAGAGGGGGTACTCGTTCTTTTCAATATTTCAGCTCATGGTGAAAATTAGTCGGGATAATGATGCAAAGGCCAGTGCCGGTAGTTCTCGTTCTGCTAAAAAGAAAGAGACGGCGCAAATTGCCTCTGCGTTGGAAGGAGAGTTGATTTAGAAGATGTCATCATCTTCATGGAGTTTCAATTCAAAAGCAAGTATGGTACTAAAAACTGCGCAGGTTTCGGTGGAATAGGTGATGATCAAATCGTGCGAGTAAAAGTGCCGAAATTTGGAGATCTAGTAGAAAAGAAGGGTTATGCTTGGGCAAGGTCAAGGGTGCATTGCGAGGTTCCTGTCGCAAATATCTTCGTGATAGTACCTTCAAAGAAAAGCAATGCTGCTGATCTTGGATTTAAAGTTTGGAAGATTTACGGTGGCAAACCCGAATGGCATCAGCATGATTCAGACGATTATGGAGACGAGGCAGATGAATTTGTCGCCAGCTTGTTTAGAAATAATTATCTATCAAATTACAGGGATGAATGCATTGTTGTGTATTACTTTGAAGATTGCAATGGTGCTTATTCGGACTCAATGATAGAACACGTCCTTGAAAACAAAGATGAGTACTGGTCAGAAGAGGATGGTTGTGACGACGAGACAATGTTCACTAGATTACGCAAAGAAGATCTGGAGGACTTCCTTTTGGGCTGAGGTCTGCAATATAACAGACTGACCCATGATGAATACGAATCAGACAATGACTACTGAGCATATGAACCAACAATGAAATGATACGCACAAAAGCAGATAAATAAGATACGATGGTTACTACATCTATCATCCTACTTTAATTTATCTTGCTCCGAATCCCATTCCACCGCCACGTCCTGCTTTCTTTCCCTTCTTCTTAGCCGCCCGCCTGGCATTACGATTTCCTGCCATAGCTGGTACCATCTCTGCATCTGCGCCCTCTTCTGGCCCTACTCCCATTCCAGCTTGTTTTGACATTCTACTAATCATGGTTCTCATCTTTTGAAACTCACTCATAAAAGCTAGGCCATCCTCGAAAGCTAGCCCTGCACCTTTTGTAATTCGTGTAATCCGTGATCTTCCTGATTTGTCTGTCAACAACAATTCTGGGTTTGCACGTTCCTTCTTTGTCATACTGCAGATCATAGCTTCACTTCGTTTGATACGTTGCTCCACCTGACGCATTTGAGAGTTATCAATCATGCCGCCAAGCCCTGGAAGCATCTTTGCAACGCCTGCCATACTGCCCATACTCGACACCATTTTCGATTGTGTCATAAAGTCATCAAAATCAAACTCAGCCTTGGCCATTTTCTCTTGCATTCTAGCTGCATCAGCATCCGAAACTTCCATAGATGCCTTCTCTACCAATGAAATCACATCTCCCATGCCCAAAATCCTTGAGGCCATACGGTCAGGATAGAATGGCTCCAAATCTGCAACCTTTTCTCCCACACCCACAAACTTGATTGGCTTTCCAGAGACACCTCTGATGGATACAGCAGCTCCACCACGCGAGTCACCGTCCAATTTGGTGAGAAGTGCTCCAGTAATTCCAACAGCTGAGTCAAAGGATGCAGTGAGAGACGCGGCTGCCTGACCTGTCATGGCGTCCACAACAAGAAGTGTTTCCTCTGGCTCAACAGTCTTCTTTACTCTTCGAAGTTCTTCCATCAAATCTTCATCTACTACCTGCCTACCAGCAGTATCCACCACTACAGTATCAAACCCTTCTTTCTTGGCCTTTTCCACAGCTGCTTTGGCAATATCTGCTGGATCAGCTTCTGTACCCATTGAGAATACTTCCACATCGATTTGCTTTCCAAGAATTTGTAACTGCTCAATAGCAGCAGGACGGTACACATCTGCTGCAGCAAGAAGCACCTTGCGATTACGTTTGGGGAGACGACTAACCAACGTTTTAGATCGTTCTTCTTCCGACATGTCCGAGATGGCATTCGGGTCTACCTCACGTTCTTTGAGGTACAATGCAAGTTTTCCAGCGGCGGTTGTTTTTCCTGCTCCCTGAAGACCAGCTAGAAGGATAACCGCAGGTTCAGTACTATCTGATGAGTATGCCAAGGTGGCAGTTGGCGATTGAAGCGATGGACTGCCCACCATCCCATTATTACCCTGAGCTTCCGCATCACCTCCCATCATATCCAATAACTCATCATACATTGCCTTGATGAATTGTTGTTCTGCAGTGACACCCTTGGTAACTTCCTTCCCGAGAGATCGACGCTTCACTCCATCGATAAGTGTCGTGGCAACATCGAGATTGACATCTGCATCGAGAAGAGCCCTACGGACAGATTTGAGAGCTGGCTGGATGGAGTTTTCGGTCATGCGTTGCTTCCCTCCGAAATTCTTTGCTACCTCTGTCAAGGCTGAGGATAGCTGATCAAACATCATGTTGAGCTGGGTGTTACTGCCGCTGCTGCTGGGGCTACGATGTTGCTGTGGGAGGAATGCATCGTCGTGGCGGTTGGAGAGCTTGGAGGCTAGAACAGCTCTGTTCTTGTGGAAAACGAAGCCATTGGATGGCGCGGCAGCGAATGCAGCCAGCACTAATGCAACTGTCTCTATTGTTATTTTCATACTTTTTGTTTGTTGTGGAGTTGTTGAACTGCTATACTGCGGCACTATTGACTTGGTTTTATTGTGTGCGTCATCCACACTGTGACTTGCTGCGAGAGGGTGGAGGTGGAGGGTGCCCGAGTCGAGTCAACTTTTCTTCAAAAATCTCGAATACACCGCCCACGCCCACGCCCACGCCCACGCCCACGCCCAGCCCACGCCGCGCATCATATAGCTGTCTTAAATCACGGACCCTACGGGGTAGCGTATGTACGTAGGAATAGTATGTAGCTCCATCCGGCACTTGAGAAGGTCAGAAGAGCCCCCAAATGTGTTTTTGGCCACCACCAAAAAGTTCCACCACCGCGACAATCCACCACGCCATGGCACCATTTCCGCCATAAAAGTGCCATAACATAAAAAATCGCACCTCCTCCATTACATCCACAGTAGGTTGGGTATGGTAGTCCATGAATAGCTTAGAACACAAGGAATCCAAAGCCGAGCCTACCCAACTTAGTTATTAAAGAGCAGAGACGCAAATCAAAATGCCGCTATAGCAGCGCAAATTACCATCATCGTAGCATCATCGTCCAATTCCACTCAATATGAATGGTACAATCGGCCTCTCTCCATCAACCCTCGCCGCCGCTTATACATATAGACATTGGGTGTCGGTGTGATTCATTGTTAGTGACTTCATATGGCCATAGCACTCCTTCAGGCACCATGTTGCTGCTGCACATCACATCATCGATTACACACAAATGTCACCCATTTCATTGCTCTATTCCGACCTCTGATCATGACGAGACAACTAAACACGACAGGAGAGCTCTCAATAATATGGAAGGATCGCTTTGTGCCATGGAGCTGTTAAGGAGATCCGATTTCACTGACTACACTACCATCGGCGAACTCAGCCTTGGTATCACCATAGCCCAACACATGGCCATTCCTCGAACAAACTGCAATGGTTTCGTTGTTCAATCCAACCTCACCATCCGACAACAAAGGCACAGCAACTATTGCATTTGATTGGAGAGACAGGGTCATAGTTGTGTGACTTGAAGTTCAATCAGGGTGGAATAAGTGCACATATTGTCTCCGAAGAAGGCTGTTGTTATGGCGCTACATTGCTCTGAATAGATCTGAGTGGAATCTTCAGTGACTTGTTATGATTCTCCGGTTTCAATGAAGTAATGGTTGACGGATAAAGCTGCATATGATCACTGCTGACATCGTTGGAATGCACAAAGTGTATTCTCTTGTAGGAGATAGGTGTTCAAACACAAGTGTTTGTGTTGAATGACAGGGATCTGTGGGCCTCAAAACGAATTATTATGCAACAAAAAGATATACACATTCATAACATAACTGTATAATCGTTATTTTAACAGTGTTTGGTGTCGATAGTGCTGAAATATTTGTTATAGCACCATCGTTCATTGATCACGGAGGAGATGAGGATAAACATCCATGTGCACTGATTGGCTTTTATTTTGCATCAAATGTAAAAATCGGTACATATCAAGTCACTTCATACATTCATATATATCCATATAAATACCCCGAGCATTACATCTTTTATATAATAACACCATGCCTCTAGTAAAGTACGATGATCGGGCGGAAATCCCATGGTGACGATGTGCTCGATGATCGTTGGCGCCACTTTGGTACCGCTTCTTGGACGATTCCTACGTACAGAAAAAAATCTACCTCATAGGTTTGTTGATTTAAGACAGCTATATATATTATCTCTCCATCACATTCAAACCCTTCACAATGGGATTGGGTAACCCTATCATAACGTGTCCACGCAGCCAACCCATCTCTCTCTATTCAGATAATTATCACGATGCTGTCATCTGTACTTCCTCGAACCGCTCTCGTGAGAGCATTGAGTGGCAACAGCTGCAAATCGGCGGCAAAAGATGCGCTGCAAAGATCTCGAGCGTACAACATAACCAAACCAATTATTTCGACACCGCGATGCTTGTGTACTTTGACTTCATCATCGCATACAATGACAACACAAGATCGCAACAGATACAACCATCCTGATCATCAACTTATGATACAAAAAAGAACAAACTTTTCATTTGCCGGACCACGCAAGCTAAGTGACATTTTGAAAACAGAACTCCTGGAAGATAAATCTTCGACTGAAATCTCGGATATGTGGATGACATATCATGAGGGCAAAGAAAATGTTCATGGTATTGTTATGGATGGGAAAAAGGGGAAGAGTTTATTGAGTAAAGCTGCGCAGTGGTGAGTTTCGCTTTGGCAAGAACACTTCTATCAAACATTTCGAACTTATTTTGGCACATATTATTATCATCTGACAAATGTGTTTGTATGATTCTTTGATGTGAATCGCAATCAGTCCATTCTTCATCCAACCTGTATTTCGAGGAGAGGGGCATTTCATGATTGTCTCCCAATTCCAAACACCCAACTACTTCCTTCTAGCGCTCCTAGAAGACTACAAAATGGATCCTGCCGCAGCACAACCCCTACTAACAATTTCTGTATTTGACGACCTTGCGGAGGCAAAAGATGTGGTATTGTTGAGATGCGATATTATTAATAGAGGGATAGAAGATGATGAAGGATATAAGTTATGTCAGAGCTTGATTGAAGACTATCTTGAGTTTGAAGGTGTTCATATGTTCAACAAAAAGCCTGAGGCGTTTAATGTTGATGAATTTGTGAAGGAGAAAGAACAAAAGTGGAATGAGTGAGACTGAGATGCCACAAGAGCAATTGCTGTTACTAACTTATAGAAAGTACAATACACTGGTTGTTGTCACAATTTGTATAAAGTTCTTTGCATGCAGGATCCTAAACTGTTCTTGCTTTCTCCTCTGATCCTGAATTTTGACAAGCATCATCTATGATTCTCGATTAAAGTAGTAGACGACATGAAGCATCTTTGTCGTTGCAATACTTATCTCTCAAAAGCAACTTCTGCCATCCCAAGAAGATCTGAGACCTTTCAAGAAGGGCTTTTCTCTTTCTCTGGCTGGAGCCCTGTAGGGTTTCTACAGCGGAACTCATAGTATCTTCCTTCATTCCAAGCAAGAGCAGGTCGCGAACCCGAGCCTCTACCTCTATTCTATGTCGGTAATGTGTACAGAGCGAGGTAACGCGAACGTGCACGACAGATAAATCAATAGTGTAGGCGGCGGCAGCTGTAGGAGGCGTGTGCAGTTTGTTCTTCACCACATTCAATAGCTACAGGGATAGCTCATATCAACTTTCTAAAAATTACATTGCAAAACGATGGGAATCATCTCCGGTCTTTTGAGTTCAATCGTATCAGGCGTCACATTCTGTTTCTGCTCAGCATCCGCCAGCTTGTGTTCTGCCTGGTGCGGAAATGACAAACCATCAACTAGTCCTCCAAGTGCGAAGAGTGGGCGGATGAGGAGCGTAGTGCTGTTGGGGTTCAGTATCATCGTTGCTTTAGCGTTTCAATATGGTCTCGGTCCGAATGTTGAGCAACTTAAATGGTCGTATTTCGTAGATGCATGGACGCAATCATGCGACAATGATAATCCAGAGCTTGTCAAAGTGTGCTCGGGAAATGCGGGTGTATACAGGGCATCGTCCGCGGCGTTTCTCTTCTTTGTTATATTTGGACTGGCTGCTCTGTGCAAACCAACTGCAAATCGTGATGCTTGGCCGGCAAAATACGCTCTTTATTGTCTACTTTGCGCCGGCACTTGTTTCATCCCTAATGGTCCACTCTTTATGCCGATATATCTATGGATTGCCCGAGTTGGGAGTGTCTTTTTCGTTCTATTACAACAAATTATATTGGTGGATGTCGCCTATAACTGGAACGAATCATGGATCGAAAAGGCAGACAACGCAGAGATAGATGAAGGTGCAGGCAAGGGCAAGAAGTGGCTTGGGGCAATATTATTTTCATGTTTCATTCTATTTGCTGGGTCGTTAGCAGCTATTATCATCATGTTTCTTTACTTTGGAGGATGCCGAGCAAATGATGCGTTCATTAGCATTACACTGGCAGGATCAATCATAGCAACAATTGTTCAGCTGACAGTGTCGGAGACTGGGAGTCTACTGACATCGGCATCAATGACAGCATATTTTACATATTTATGTGGAGCTGCCGTGTCGAAAAATTCAAACGCAGAATGCAATCCAAAGTTGGGTGAAACCTCAGTTGGCAATATTGTGATCGGGCTGCTTCTTGTATTCATATCACTCATGTGGACGGGTTTCAGCTATACAAACGACAAGCGACTCGGAGGATCAATAACTGCCGCCCCCGAAGCTACAATTACAGATGCGGAAGAAGGTAAGCCAGTCGGAGGTGTCGTGGTAAATAACGAAGATGCGGGTGCAAACGAAGAAGACACTACTGAAGCATCCGAAGCGATATCGCCTAAAACATTCAACAACTCGTGGAAATTGAACGCAGTGATGGCTCTTGTATGCTGTTGGTATGCAATGACACTCACAGGTTGGGGTTCAATTGATAAAAGAGGTGATATATCCAATCCCGATGCAGGCGACGTATCGATGTGGATGTTGATTGTATCACAGTGGATTGCATTGTTGTTGTATATTTGGACTTTGGTTGCACCCAGTCTCTTTCCCGATCGCGACTTCTCGTAGAGCATCCACAATAAATAATATATTTGTAGTATCCTCGTGTTTATGTGGCTCTCCCTTTCTCTACCCATTCATTGCACGTCATTTCAAGAGCATGCTGTAGTTCCATTCTTTCTAGAACACACCTTCCACTTACAAACTGCTGACGTTCCTCGGTTTGTGTTTGTTTCAGCTGCTTTTTCAATGCGCGGCTCTGTCGAATGTGCTGTATCATGTCCGGGTGCGGTTTCTTTTTTCGCTTAGGCTTTTCCTCTACTACGCCTTGGTTCTGTAACTCTAACTTTTCTTCAAGATCAATCTTTTCTTTGTCAATTGCGGCATTTGTAGTTCGAGTGTCAGCATTTTGTTTGGCTTCTAACTCCTCCAAACTTGCTAACAGCTGCTTCCGGAGGCCATCTTCTAACTGAGGATGTGAATGAATCTTGAACATTGCTGCGAGCGGTAGGTGATCTGTTGGAACTCGCTCGTTTGGCAATCCGGTCTTTGCACTTTCAGCGTCGTCTTCCAAGGTTGACCAATATTTGATTGCTTCAAGTGTATTTGACGTGTATACAAAGTGATCTAATTTCCAAGGTATCAAAGATAGCTCAGCTGATTGAGTAGAGCTATCATTGCTTTCATCATGATCAAGAGCCATCCTGGTAGGTCCTGTCGTTGCCCTTTTCAAAACCCAGCAATTGTCATAGACGTAATTTTCCACGTCGTCATACAAATTGTGCCATTGTTTCAAGTGATCTGAAGTAACAGAAGTCGGCGGTATTCGAAGAGCTGCTGCACATTCACGAAGTTTGTATTCCTCCATTTCACTTTTCGTGTTTGTGTCTTCTTCTTTTGGCGGTGTACTGTTGCTATTGTCGTCGGCATCGTTTGCAATGAATGCACTGACACAAGAACCAATCGAAATCTCACAGTTATAGTCTCCAGCAATAATGAGTGGAAGTGTGTAGGGATGATGAGATGAGAACGATAACGTTTGTCCCAGACATTGTTGAATCTGCGCACACCTTCTTTCTTCTCTCGAAGCGTCTAGATGAATTGATGAGATGACAATCGATGCATCATCACTATCTGCAGGACGAAATGCTTGCGCAATACATGTATTTGTATGATCGTCTTCGCCACCACTTTGTTTATTGCAAGACACTGGCACCCATTTATTTGTCATGTAAAATATTCCATTTGTAACTGCAACATCAGCCCGTAGAACTCTTCGGTTGCGCTCCGCAATCTTGTCAAGCTTTTGCTGTGATGGAAGAATGACTTGGTACTTTGATAGAAGAGGCTTGATCCACGCCGGAAGAACAAACGGCTGCGGTTTGTCACTGCAGCTACCTACATTCTCTTCATCATTGCCTCTCTCAAGCTGCAACTCTTGCACACAAATGAAATCAGTGCCACAATTTTCCAGACATGTTAGCAGTTTGGGTAGACGAGTTTCATTAAGGAGCAAGTCATCGTCCTTGACCCATTCAAATGCGGCGAATGGCTGTATCTCTCCAGTGCGTTGATCGATTGGCCTTACGTAGAGGGGTGCAAGGAGATTGAAGCTGGAGACGCTGATGATATCGCTTGAGCTAGATACTAGCCGTGTGCCGTACTGAATCTTCGACATGGTTGTAAATGCAAAAACCTTGAAACAAAAAAAGTGAAGAAGTATGGACGGAAGTGGACGGTGGAGGCGAGGAGAGGAGACCCTATTTCAGGTTCAGTAGGGCCCTGTTTCTGACCATTTCAGCATCCCTACCCTAAAAAGGCCTCAACGACCGGGTATTTATCCAGGAAGATACCCCAGTCCGTCCGCCGTCCGAAAATTGCTCACCTCCACGCTCCAAGTATCAATTCACCTAGCCAAAACAGCACCGTAGTAGGACGGCATTTGAAGAGGTCTAGCAGCACTTGGTTCTACAATAATATAATATTATCATTGAGCAGTAGTAAGCAGAAGTAGAAGGCTCATTATTTGCGTTGATCGTTTTCAAAAAACAAATCAAGAAACCATGACAGCACCAACAGAGACACCGGCCACCGACGCCGCAGCCTACGATCTCACCTCCAACATCTCGCCATACCTCGACCTCCACATGATGTTCCCCCTCCTCGAGTACATCGACTCACTCATCTCCTCGGGTTCCATCTCCTACAACGCCATGGACGTCGCACAGGCTCGCTTGGAGCTTCTCAAGCCCACTCACATGGTCGATTATGCAATGGACATTTATCGTGAGGTTCATGGGGCGGATGCGCAGATTCCTCAGGAGATGGAGGATCAGAAGGCTGGGGTGTTTCAAAAGTTGGAGGAGCTAAAGGATGGGCAGGCGGCGTTTGAGGAACTTTGTCGTAATGAGGAAGCTAGGGTGAGTAAAGATGATTTCTCTTGACCATTTTTGGTAGTCTATATTTAGTTTGTCGTCAAGCTCTCATGCACTTACTTTGTACTTTTGTGCTGTATTTCGAACAAATAATGTAAACAACAGGCAAACCTCGTCAGTAGCAATCAATGGAACGTACAATCGATCACATCCAATGCAAGCTACGGTATTACAGCTGAAACTATCGAAAACTATTACAAATTCGCCAAGTTCAACTTTGACTGTGGTGACTACCAACAAGGACGGGACATGATTGAGAATTATCTTTCCCTCTTTGCATCCCCTCCCAAGCAGCGCAAGGAGGATGCAGATGATGAGGATGACGAACTCGCGGGGGGCGATGACAGTAGGAACGCAGCGGAAGATGAGAAGACCGGAAACCCCAACATGTACTACCTCACCTCGGTCGACACGACTCTCCTTCAGGTCTTGTGGGGGAAACTTTCGTGTGAGATTCTTGTCGAAGACTGGGAAGAAGCTGCGGTTGCACTTGTGGCAGTTAAAACTGCAATTGAATCTCTTGCTTCGTCAAGCAAGCTCAGTCCACTTGATGCACTCCACCAGCGCACTTGGTTATTGCACTGGAGTTTATTTGTATTTTGGAACGATGCCTCTGGTAAAGGATTGGAAAGTATGGTGGATCTATTCACTTCGGAGAAGTACCTCCAGGCCATTACGACACATGCTCCTCACTTGCTCAGATATCTCACCGCGGCTGTCTTGTTGTGCAAACGTCGTGCGGCGAAAAAGGCTGGGAACAATTCGAATGCAGAGGGGAGGAGATTGTTGCGGGATTTGGTCAAGGTCATGAAACAATGTGAATACTCTGATCCTATCGTGGAATTTGTAGAGCAGTTATCAGTGAAGTTTGATTTCGAAGCTGCCCAGTCACAGCTAGCCTTGTGTGAGAAGGTGCTCTCGACGGACTTTTTCCTTTGCAAGCAGACAGAATTGTTCATGGAGGAAGCAAGGGTGTTTGTTTTTGAAAACTATTGCCGTATCCATCACAAAATCGATTTAACGACACTTGGTGAAAAACTTGCCATGGATCGTGATCGAGCGGAACGTTGGATTGTTGACTTGATTCGAAATGCCATGTTGGATGCTAAAATTGATTCAGAAGAGGGATGTGTTGTAATGGGAACTGGTAGCACAAGTGTGTACGAAAAGGTGATGGATAGAACAAAAGAGCTCACTGCGAGAAGTGGAGGATTAGTTGTGAATCTCCGTGGCTACATGAATGATGCCAAAAGAGAGAAGATCCGAAAGGAGAGAAAGGCCAGAGAAGCCATGGAGGCAGAATATTAAAGTTATAGGAGTATTACTGTTACTAACTAAAGAAAGAAAGAATAGAAGTACTGTGCGACTCTTGATCTTCTTAAAGTATCAATATAATTACATGAATATTCAGACGCAAAGGTCGTATGAGCTGGACCACAGCAATATCTTCTTCCTGCTCATGAATAACAATAAAATATAGAAATGAGCAGCTTATGGAAACAAGAAGACATAAGAACAGTTACGCATTAACATATGATGTAGAGAAATAGGAGTAACCAGCTTGGACATGTTTGGGCATGCTTGGACTTGCAAATAGTACTAGAGGGTCACGATTCACGATAGGCTTGTCTACCCTTGATTCAATCATTATGATGTATCGTATCTATTGTCGTCAATAGTATGCGCATGAATCGCTGCTATTCATAGAAGTAGATGCATTAGTTCTGCGCACTATGATTGCATACTTTCTTCCAACAACTCAGTCTTGCTGCACCAAGGCGTTGCTATCCACATCCGTCGACCAATTCGTACCCAGCAGGCCTCACAGGCGTCTTCGGGACCAACCCGAGTCCCTCCAGGTTTAAGTTCTCCTTTACTGACACTGGCGTCTCTCTAGAGAGACTAGCGGTACAATAACTATATATGTAACAGAAATTTTTAAAGTACGTCTGGTGGGCCCTCAAGAGGCGACATTATCTATATATGCTAAGTATAACGAACATGTGCTGCAGTTAGATAGATACTTAGATGGATAGATAGATTATTTTAGTCACTTCTCTCTTGCTGCTGTTACCTAGCTACCATAAGATCGGATGCAATTGGGTCTTGCGTAGCTAGGGTATCTGGGATTGCAGGGGAGGCAACAAAGCTGTGTAAACGTAAAAGACAAAGCTTTGATAAAGGATTGTGTGATTATTTTAGAGTTTGATTGGCCAAAGAGTGCATCTGTGCATTGTCCAGTGGTTACTGTGGCTGATGCGACTATGACGCACTTGACGTAATCATTATTCTATGTCACTCAAATACTATCGAGAGGTTTCCAACGAAATCGACTGACTCTTGTGAGTCCCGTCTAAGCTCACACTCCCTCTGAAACCGTCGTCAGTAGGATATTGAATAAATAAGTAAGTACTTACCTCTAGCTACAATACTGATGTACTCCTATTTACCAGATCGCACCTAATACCTAATCTAGGTATCCATCTAGAGTGTGCTAATGTAGCAAGTTAGCAAATCTTGGTAAAGTTTTGTAAAATCGAGTTTATTTTACCGAGACGCTGGCACGATTAAGTGACACTATGTAAATACTTAGTACTTAGTACTTACCATCATTACCTTCGGAATAACCTTTCTATTGAAGTTTATCGGACAGCTCGACTACCGAGAGGCTCTCCTCTCTCTAACCCCCAAGGAGGAATTGATTCTGGTGCGTGCGTCCCTCTGGAAATGTCTTTTCTGGTTAAAGTATTTAAGTATTGACTTGGTATTGAACAATTGTATCTTGGTGTCTCACACTCCTCATCGGTGGCATTCCGGAACTTCGGATTGTGCGACGTGGGAGGTGCTGAGAGGAACACAGCTGCTTTGACACCGTACTTTAGTACTCTGGCAGATAAATGTATTTAGGCTAGTTCATTTGTGAATTTTATGATTCTCGTTGACACGTTGATACATAACTAGTCTTGATTTAGAGGTACAGAAACGGCTTAAGCTTCAGGTCTCAACCCATCCACAACTAGGGTGCACCGTGTGCGAGGAAAAGAGAAGAGATAAAGCAGTTGTACATAGGCGCAGCACGCAGCCGAGGCTGAACAGTGAGCAGCAACCTCAGGAAGGCACAGGTATCTTGATTTTGTTGAAACAATACCGAAGCAGACAATAAACCCAACCCCAGCATGAACCGTAATATCTTTATACAGTAGATATTATTTTAATTATGGTCATTGTCTGGTCATTGTCTTCATTCTTCCTCATGGTCAAAACACGACGTGTCGAAGTGTTGTTGAAGGAACTTCAACTTAGTTCCTAAAATGTATATTTCTTAACACACTCCTGTGATGTCATGGTGGTTTACTCGCCCATAGACATCAGTAACTCCAATGCGTCTAGGAATTCCTGGTTGAGTATCTTTCTCCTGTCTGGTAGTAGTTCGATTGGTGTATCTAGTATCTCTTTTTCATCAGAGTAGTTCACCGCCACGTTCATCAAGGCAGCCCTCATTTTGTAGAATTTGCTTCCCTGTAGTGGTTTAGTGTTGATATCTGCCCACATATCGTCAGTCGGACAATATTCTATCTCCAGATCACCTTGGTCTATTTTGTCCTTCACTAGAAAGTATCGTGCTTTGATGTGTTTTGTTCGCTTTGAGCTCGACATTCGCCCATTCTTCTCCATTAGAATTGCTGACTTGTTGTCCTGCATCAGGATGTTGTGCTCAACATTGTAGCCCAATGATTCAAGGAAGTATTTACACCACAAAATTGTTGGTAGTAGGTCGTACACACCCACCAGCTCGCCTTCGGTACTACTTCGTACGTTCAGCTTCTGTTTCCCGGACATGCTTACTATAGCTCCTTTCCCCATCGACATCATGCCACCGTTATGTCCCTTACAGTCATTGTGTGTCATGTATGATGCGTCGACCCACCATCTTATCACGTTCAGCGAGTCCACGCTCAATGTCAGTTTCATGTATTTGGTTCCGTTTAAGTACTTCAACACTCTGAGTAGTTTCTTCCAGTCATCTTCGTCAGGTTCCTTCACTCGAGTTGTTAGGAAGGCCACTGCTGTTTGTATGTCTCGACGCGCCCTGCACGACAAGAACAAAAGCTGTGCCACGGTGTGGTGGAACTGTCTCGCCTGTTCCTCTGGTAGAAGCTTACGCTCGTCATCATCTCTAACTTTGAATAGGTTTTCCCCGGCCGGTGTAGCTGCCGTACCTGTTATACTTTCCGGGAACGCCTCAAAGATTTTGTATAGATATTTGATCATGGATACGCGTGCAACTCCCTTCTTACTGAAGTCTAGGTCCATCCCAAGGTAGTCATGTATCTTGCCTCGACGCACCGTGAGCTTCTCCCCATATATACTAGCCAGGTACTCCGCGAATAGTGTGATTTCAAATGGATCCTTGTGCGATACTTTAAGATCATCGACGTGCCATGTTACCGTCATCTGTTCCCCTGATTCAGTTGTTTTTGTTGCAACACAAGGGTCATAGTCAGATACTTTGAAACCGTATGCTTCTAGATCTTTCACAAGCTTCTTGTAGAAAAGTAAAGCCGATCGTAACAGGCCATATAGTGCTTTGTTGATCTTCACGTAAAGGACTGGTTTTCCGTTCTCCATGGTAACGTACTTCCTGTACAGTGTTGGATCCACAAGAACCATTAGTTCTGCCATTTTCCCTTTCAGTATCATGTGTACGTGTTCATCTGTTAAAGTCGATAAATATGCCCCTGGAATATCCATTGTTGCGACGTCTCGTCCTTCATGAGCTTCAATGGCTGTTGTCATCATCATGCCTTCTAATGTTGCAGTTGGTGAGGTTGCATCTTCCTTAGATATATCTTTCCGTTGTTGACTACCGTTTGCTACCCCCCTTCCTTTGATGGTTCCATCTCTTTTCTCAGTCAAAAACATTAATGCCGCTAGTGCCTTTTGCCGTTCCTCTTCGGATAGGTCAGTAGCTTTGACTGGTAGGAATGCTACTAAATCGTGTAGTTGTTTTAGCTCTTTCGACACGGCCTTCTCGCCTCTTTCACCGAATTTCTTCAGACCGACATGCATCATAAATTGTTGTGCGAGTATTACTCCCAGTATGTGATCGTCTGCATCTTCCTCCGACATCGGCGTAACTTCCATCTCCGCCATGTTCACATTTACCGTACCATTTGTTGTATTTACGTTCACCACACCATCTTCGTATCTTTTCCCGGTCATACTCGGTTCGTAGTTACTAGGTGCCTTACGTACACGGATTGGTCTCCTCGCCTCAGCCATTTCCGAAGTTCTTGTCTGTAGAGTCTGTTGTAGTGCTCGTCTTTCCTCTCCTAGGCTTGTATCCTCCTCTGTTGTATCATCCTCTAGTTCCGGTTGTGGATCATACCATTCTTCATCAGCATTTTCGACAGGTTGTTGTAGCACTCCTGTATTTTGATCGTCATCACCATTCTCATCAGTATGCACTCCTGTGCTCTCATCGTCGTCTTCGGCTTCATTTTCGGCCTCGTCGTCCGTCACAGCAATAACATCATAGTAGTTGTCGTGATTCACTCCTGTAGTCTGTGTCAGCGGCGGTAGCTGATACGGTGAGTTGAAAGAATAATTTGGTTGTTATGAAAATTATGCTAGTCTGCGTTAAGAGTGATCGATGCAGCTTCCGGAAGAAGATGGCTGAAGGAAGACACGTCATCGATTGATTACGTCAGTAATGAGATCCTGTGGCTCTCATACGTTATCTGTTACTTAACGTGGAAGGAAGGACAGACAATGACTTAGCGAGCCATTGGCGAGCTGGACCGTGTGCTAGGCTACAGGAAACGGGATTGGTATCTGGCTAATGTAGCCAGTGCCTATGACACTCGCCCCCAAGTGTCGGGATCAAAGGGGAGAACACAAGGAGAAAACCACGTGGGAGAAAACTCTTTGAGGAGTGACGGTCGGGGACTTTGTCCACGCACGGTGAGCTCTGGTAAAAAGACTTGTTGAAAAAAAACGTACTTGATACGTGCGGTACACTTGGCCTTGAAGATATATTCTATGTGATGTTTAATTTATATTGTACACGCCCCCCTGCTCTATGATTCTTCATTTTTATCGAAGTATGGGGTTATTCTTCTAATGTTAATTCGTTCACTGATTGAACCCTTTTGTATCCTGACAGTTCCATTCGTGTAGACTTCCGTAACAGCATAAGGTCCTTTGTTCCGGTCGTCGGCTTTAGGAAGCCGCTCACCATTAATATCCTTAATGATGAGACACTTACTACCAATTTTATAATCATACGGTAGACGTCTCGAGTTTTCTCGGGCGTTGTCACTGTCCACTTGCATTTGTCGTCGACGGCCGATGTCAGCCCAGTCTGCCACATAAGGGATGTCGAATAACATGTCCCTACCGAATATAGCAGCACCAGG
Organism: Skeletonema tropicum; assembly: GCA_037178625.1. Classification (NCBI taxonomy): domain Eukaryota; phylum Bacillariophyta; class Thalassiosirophyceae; order Thalassiosirales; family Thalassiosiraceae; genus Skeletonema; species Skeletonema tropicum. The sequence continues at coordinate 18,602 of JAWZXG010000036.1, forward strand.
TGACGACTTGAGCACTGTGTGATGGGTCGCTCGGATTGCCCACGCTGTGTTGGTGATCCAATCGTCTATTTGAGCGTCAGTTACCTCATCGAGGTCATTGAGACCTGAGGTGCGCAACATGCTGTTGACGACACCGTGCACCCGCTCTAGAATAGCGTTTGCTTGAGGGTTTCTGCTGGAGGTCGGCTTTCTACCAATAGTGTAAGTTTTGCATAACTCGGCGAGGTGAAGTTTGAATTCACCTCCATTATCACACGTCACGTATCGTGGACGAGGATAACGACTCAACCAGCATTTGTTAAAGAGACGCGATATTGTCTCAGATGATTTGTCGATGATCTCTGATTTTATCATTTTGTCTTCTTTCTTGTCGTATTTGTCGACGATTTTAGTTGGCAATTCGACGATCTCAAACCATCCCGTGGCCGGATCGATCATAGTCATGCACATGAAATCCATGCAAGTACCGGCTTTGTCCTCAATCTCAATTGGTCCAATGAGATCGACGCAGACGGTGTGCCATGGTCTAACGATTGCATCTTTCGGCGGAAGATGGCCATATTTTCGCTTGCGCGACTTGCCCTTCTGACATTTATCGCAGGTTTTGACCAGCCGTTTTGTTTGAGCACTCATTCCGTGCCAATACATTACTGCGGAAATTGTTTCCATTGACACAGGAAATGATATTTCGTGTATTTACGGATTCTTACAGTTATGGTATGTTAGGGGTAACATACGGTCTATGTAGATAGAGATTGCGTTAGGAGCGATTCCATCGTTCTTCTCACAATAAAGGAAAGAAAAATAAACATAAAGACGTCGTTTGTCGACAACGTGCTGTCTTCTCCGTAGAAGAACACAACCTGCTATTACTACGCAACTCTCTTGTCCTGTATCATCTACAGTGATTTAGAGATTAACAGTCTCGTTTGTTCTGTCTTTCAACCAATTTGGCTGATTTACTGAGCACCGGTACTTCATCGAGTAAGCAAAGTGAGCAACGCTGTTCCTTTCTACTCGTCTGTTATTGTCGTCGCCAACCCGGACGACCGGGAGTTTGGAAAAAGATCTACCCATCTAGTCAACTATATGAGTAGATAGAGCTTCACGAGTGAGCCATTAAACCGGCCACAGACCTGTCGCGGACGTGAATCCACCCTAGAGGAACGATCCTCAACTGTAACTTATCAACTATGAAATGGGGCGCGCTGCAATTGTGTTTGCATGTTGTGTGTGGTGTGTAGTGTGGCGCGGGCCCTCGGGGCCTGTTATGTTACTGTTTTTGTCTGAGTCTTTACAAAGATACCTGTCTATAAAGTTGCTCTGCAATGCTTTGGTGTGGTTAATTGGCCAGGGGTTCGATTCCCACTCAATTTATATATTAAATTTGCCCTTTGCTGTAAGGTTGATCTCTTAGTGTAGCTGGTATACCCCTACCGCTTTGTGTGTGGGGTCAAGGGTTCGATTCCCGGATGTGTACATTCTTTTCTTTGTTTCTGTCAAGCCACGAAAATAAAATTGTCTTCATGACAGATTTATTTCAAGCACTGAAAAAAGAGAGAGAAGATAAGGCTTATCAGCTGCCATCCTGTGGTTTCTTTGTTTCTGTCAAGTCAAGGATTCGATTCTTTGTGATTTCTTTGAGGGGATGCAAATCCAGAGATACACATCTTCAAAAATAAAATTGTCCCCTTGTCAAATTTACTTTGTTTCAGTGGAAATCTAGTCTCTTCCCTCACTAAAAAATTACTTTCACCCAAGCAAGACCAACAAAAATAAAATTGTCTTCATCACAGATTTATTTCAAACACTGAAAAGAGAGAAGACAAGGCCTTTTCAGTTGCCACCTACCCAACTACTTCTCTTAGCGTTTTCTATAAGATGATCAGTGAAGGGAAACAAAAAGGAGAGAAAATCTCGTGATGAAGAAACATGTCACCTATAATGACAATGTACTTGTATTTCTTTCTGTGATTGACGGTATCCTCGACAGATATAGCCAATCAATTTCTGTAAAAAGCGCGTTTAAGCCAGGTACTTCTCGCTTTCTACGTAGGAACAAGTACAAATCCTACAGCGGTATGGGTCTACAGAGCCTCTACGTGTCCCACAGGTAAACTTTCTCACTAAATAGCTACTATACTGATTCCACCGTTAATCCTGTAGAAAAATTTTGGATGAATTTGGATGAATTTGTGACCATAAGGGGTTGGGCACCTCCCGGCCCCGTTATCGACACTTCACTGCGCTTGTTTCGACCCGGGGCCCCGAGGGCCGATGAGGGCTCTAATCACTAACGTAGTGTTATTGCTGCTCTTGTTGACAGTTCAAAACCTAGTTGCAGTCTCATCATCATCATCCCCCGTCCTACCTGTCGTCGAATTAGATACAACGATGTCGTCTTATTCACCGAACAAGGAGATCCTACGGAAGAGATTTATTCACCTCAAGAATGAGTGGTTTCAACGCCACACTTACATTCTCAGCGTCTTCGTAAAAGGAGGTATCAAGAGTTGGTACGATTACGTCGCTTTCATTGAGAATCTGGACGAAGTTAACTCTGTTAAGAATCGGAACGACTCATATCAAGTGACACAGGATGCGATATTTCGCGTATGTACGGATTCTATACAGTTATGTTATGGTAGGGTATCTAAGATACATTGTATGTAAGAGGTTGCGCTTTGAGAGGCTTTTGAAGCAAATCACGCTTGATCTCATAGAGAGGAAAAGAAATAAAATAAACAACAGTCAATTGACGCATCGGAACGATTTCTGAGGAGAAATCTGGAGCAATCCACTTCCTTGTTGGAGAGATCTGACAGAACCGCTATTACTACGCAACCCTCTTACTGCTGCAAGTCTGCGCAAGTTAAGAGATTAACAGTCTCGTGTAGTTTCTATCTTCAATCAAATCTGGTTGAATATTTGAGCTTCCGGCGTTTCCACCGAAGTAAGTTAGACAAGTATGTTTCACACCTTCTGTGGCTGTTAATTTGTCGCTGCCAACCTGAATTCTCGGGAGTTTGGTCATAGGTCTTCCCATCAGCAACCTGTAGGGCAGATAGAGCTTCAGCGAGTGGACTTCTAACACAGCCACAATCTGAGGACGGGCGTGGACCCACAACGGAGCAAGTCTGTTTCAACCTGTGACTTACCAAAGCGAAGGAAACGTCTAACTAAATCTAGATTCATTTCTGTTCGATTGGGAGAACAAAACCTAGTTACAGTAACACTTTTATCGTCTTCATCACGGTCACACAACTTCAATTATGGGGCGGCGTGGTAGTGCTAATGATGAGTTACTCCGAAGAAGACTCGATCATGTTTCGAAGGAATGGTTTGACAATGAACATTTCTTCCTCAGCATTCTTGTAAAAGAGGGTATCAAAACTTGGTACGATTATGTCGACTTCGTCGTTAACCTAGACGAAATCAACGCAATGAAGAATCGGAACCGCTCAGGGAGTTCGGATGAGGATGATATCGATGAGTATGACGGCTACATCCCACCGACGTGGAGGAGGCTGATGCTATATAGCTTATCGTATGTCAATGAATTGCAAATTGAGAAAGGAGTTTCTAATAATGGATTGGTCGATATCACGGGTGTCACTATCCGCGAATTTGACAACTATATCGATGGATGTCCTCCGATCATCAAGGTGTTCACAAACGACCTTGCAAGAGAACACGCAGCGAAAGTTGAACGCCGCGAGCAGGAGCTGCGCAGAGTTAAGTTGGAAGCCGACGCTGCTCAAGCTAAATTTGACATCGCATGGGATAAGGCCTATGGTCAATCTGGTGCAAGGACAAATTCTAGTCGGAGTTCGCGAGGTTCTGTAAATACTCCGCGTCCAAATAAGTCCGAAAACTTCTCCTACGGTCCGAGCAGACAGGAGCAGTGCGTTGACACAGATGGAGTTGAGGATAACCCTTTTGAGGCAGGAGACAATTCTTCAGAGGCAAGGGATAACCTTCCAAGTGAGGCTCATTTCTACACAGGCCTAGGTTTTACTGGTGGCAAGACCCAATCTACCAGCCGATCTTTGCCCCAACAATCACAAGACAGTTCTCATGGCGGCCATGTACCTTTCATTGGATCATTGCCTTCTTCCAAACCATCTTCCAAACGCAGTAAGAAGAAGAAGAAGAAAAAGAAGCCTTATGGTGGCGGCGGTGACGGCGGTAGTAGTGGAGGCAGCAGTGATAGCAGCGGCAGAACCAGCAGCATTCCTTCCCACATCAGCACATCGATTCCGGACAGCAAGAGTGGAAGAAGCCCCTACCGTGGTGCATACAGAAAACACCAGCCAAGGTCGAAGTTGAAGTTTGATCCAACCTGTTTTCCCCAACATTCAGATCAAACGGCGTGGACAACATATGCACACGGGTTTGCAGCCGTTCTCAAGTCATTCAATATGCAGGAGCTCATCGATCCCACCTTCCGCCCAATCGCTCGACACAAGGAGGCATTCAAGCTGGACAACTCGACACTTTACTATATCCTCAATTCAACGGTGAAAAGTCACAAGGGACGTGAATTTGTTCTCAGTGAAGCAGATACTTTTGATGGGCAGAAAGTGTGGACGAAGATGGCACAATATTACTCCGGTTCTGGATCTATCGCTGCTGAGCATGCGAAGAACGAGGTGTACAACCGCATCAACACCCCGCTTGATGTACACTCCAAACGTGTCCGTCTTGTCCCTACTATTGCAAAATGGGAAACAGATGTCACTGAGTTCATGCTTCGTAGTGGCACGCCGCTTCTGTCCAAGGAGAAATTTGAGATGTTCAAACGTTTCATCAGTGGTGTGAAGGAATTGGATAATGTTGTTTCCTTGAGTACTCTGACCCAGTCTATTGTTCACAGCAGAGGGGGAGGAAGTCGCACATTGAGCCCTGATGAGCTTTTGGCTGCGTATAAGCAGGAAGCAAGCATGGTCGACGCTCGCAACAAAAGAGATATGGTATCACGTCGTCATCAGATTGTCAATGAGTGCAGAAATGTCAACCATACTCGTGCTGCATACCAAAAGGCTGGGTATGAAATCAATACCATTGATTTTGGGGGTGTAACGGATGACAAATTGGATGATGACCAGTGGTATGACGTAATGATGTCCAGCTTAGGGGAGCGAAGAAAGGGATTCTTGCCGGGAGATGCGCACCGCCAGCTCACTCCAGAAGAAAAGAAGTATTGGGAGAAGTTCTCGGAGGAGTCGAAGGAACTTATCATGACTGCTCGAGGTGTACCAAATGTCAAGCCTCCGCCTCGTCGTCGTAATGGTGGTGATGCCTTTCGTTCTAACACATCTCGTGTGCCCAATACTCCCGTAGCCCAAGGTGCCACAGCGAATGTCACTGAGCAATCTCAGGTCAACAACACTGAAGTTGGTTATGATGATTTGGCTTCCATCCCTGCAGACGCTCCCGAAGTACAGGCCAATTACGCAGAGCTATGGGAAAATGTCTACAATGTGAACATGACCTCCATCCAAGACAGTGATGATTTTCGTCAGAATGGCACAGAATTTATTGACCTACTAGAGAAGAATCGCGAGGTGAATGAAACTCATTTTGAAGTGAATCAAACTAGCGAACTTGAACCATTCCGTCTACCTCGATTCCTCTCGCAGCCGAAGAAGAAATCCACTACGCCACGAGTCACTTTCGCTGATGAGTCTGTATCAGAAATGGGGAGCGAGGCTAAGGCTGATAGTGTTTCTCAGTCGGGGAGTGTGATGAAGGTTGATAGTATCTCTCAGCCGGAGAGTGTGACTACAATTGATATCCAGTTCCATGATATTCAGTCTGATGACGGTACCACAACACAATTGCTCGTACCATCGAATTGTCTCACGCAAGTGAATGAATCACGCAAGGGAAATGTATGTAAGCAGGAAGGCAAGCAACTTGATGAAGTCTCACAAGAGCTTAGTCCAGCCCAGCACAAGTCTGTGCCTTACAACATCTCTTTCACTGGATCTTCCATTCTCGATGCGTGGCAAGAGTCTTACCCGATTGGTACTCAGGATGTCTATGATGCCAACACTCATCTTACTGATGGCAGTTCTGAGAAGATTTATGGGGAGGATACTGACACAACTGAGCTCATTCATCACCGACATTTCAGATGGCGAAACTTGGAATGAATGTTATGGGGAGAGGGAATATGGGGAGAAGTTATCTGGACAATACAGTCCGAATAAACAGGGGCGCGCAGAATGGTGCGATAGTAGTGGCGTGCAGCGGTGTATGTGGCGGGTTCAGCGCGGGCCCTCGGGGCCTGTAAAGTATTGTGTCGTCATCTTGCTCTGTTGGCCATTTGCCGTGTGGCTTGTCAGTAGTCTTTATACAACGGAATTCGGCTATAAAGTTGCTCTGCAATGACGTTGGCCTTAATTGGTATAATTGTGCTGTGCACAATTTTACCAATTAGTCTCTTTACAATAGAATACGGCTATAAAGTTGCTCTGCAATGACGTTGTCTTTAATTGTGTTAGAATTGTGAAAATCATCTATCTGTCCATCGGCACTAGTATTTGTGTAGGGATTTGAGAGAAGATTGCAGTGCGCCTGATCAAATTATATATAATTGTGCTGTGCACACTTATACCAATTAGTACATTGTCCGGCAGTCATTCGTCGTCTCAACTGTTTGTTTTCGGATCAGCTGTTTAGTTGCGCTTAGTGTTCACTGTTGTGCATCTCTTTCACTTTCAACTCATCCACTCGATTCTATCGTTTCAGTGCGAGTTTTTTATTCCCTCTTTTCCATGTTGGTGCCGGCATGTTATAGTTCACCTCTGTATATAGTATTGAGCCTGGTACCATAGTGTTCGTCCTGTCTGTCTCAGTTTGTCCCATCATTGCAGCATAATTGGTTCTATGTCTCCCCATATCTTTTATGTAGTCTGTTATGATGGATTCAATTGTGTCCTTCTCTTGTTCTGTTTGTGCACCTCCCAAGATTCTATCTACTGCTAGTTTCGCTCTCTCTATGCTTCCCTCGCTCAGTTGCAGCAGTCTTGTTGCTATTCCAATTCCTCTGTCATTGTTTTGCAGCTTTAGTTGTTGCCGTAAACTTTCGACATCGTTTTTAAACGCGCTGTTTGATAGCTTAGTTGATCGTTCCATCATATTCAGTGAGAGTATCGTAGTGAAATAACTTGCCCCAATTTGGTTCTCATCAGTGGTTTCTCAAGCGATTGTGTTTGTGGCTATTTTCTCGTAATTACATATTTCTTGTGTTCGTCGCCGAACTGATACACATGACCACAGATTCTTTTCTATTACACATAACTAAATACTCCATAACATAGACAGCTTTCAGCTGTCTCTCTCTAGACATCTCTCTTTGTTTTGTCGATGCTTCATCATTTCAATGGTGTATATTAGATCGAGGGACGTTCGTTCATCTCGTATCGTTGTGAATCGCCCTATACCAAGGACTAAGGTCTTGTCCTTGTTTGACAATTACAGTGCATCATTTTGTGAGTTGCATGCTTGTAGTAGTAGCTCTTGCATATCGGTTGATGTGTTGGACGAAACCATCGTCTCACAGTTGTTTGGTTCCGATCAACGCTCTCTTGCATCGTTTCGGCTTGTAGGCGGCGTTTTGCTTCGATCGTCTTTGGCTGCTAAGCTGTTGAGCAAATGTGATGTTCTGTTCGACTTATCAATATGGTATTTTTGGGATTTGGTTGTGATGCAATCAGGGTGGTCGTTATTGGACGTCACAGAGCTCAACGCTTGTCTCGGCTGCGCCGATGTTCTTTATTTGGGGTTAGTTCGTTTTCTTCCATCCCAGCTGTGCAACCAACGATGTGTTTCAAGCCATTCCCCATGCACATCTTCTTTGTGCACTATTCGCTGCGAGAGACTGTTCTCTGTCGATGTAGCTTATGGATTGTGCTCCGACATCAGCTTGTTGCTTTCACGGAAAGCTCTTGTCATGAAATCCGTCGCTGGGCCAGACAATTTCTCTATTAGAGAACTGGGTCAACTCCAGTACCAATTAGATCTCCTGAATCGTATGATTGAATGCAGACGTCCCATTTCAGAGACTTTTATGTTTTGCATGGATATCAACGCCCTTTTGGTGTCCAAGCGTGGTTTGTTGGACCGCGATTTTGACGTGTTCAATTTGTCTCATATGTCAGAGCTTCTTGCTGACGAAGTCTTCAACAGCGTTCTTCTCAAGGTTTATTGTTTGAATTTCGAGCAGTTATCCGCTGATATTGTCGTGGACTAGTCTGATGTATCGTGTATCAATTTCTATAATTGTGCATTGCACAGTTTTACTAATTGGGCGAAGTTCTTATGTTATGGTTCTTAGTTTTGTTACTTTTTATGGTTGACCAATTGTCTCGTGTTTCATCAACCCTTTCCGTCGTTATAGCCTGTTGTTGGTCGTCGGTCAAGCTTTCGTTGTCTCTCCTTGTTATGCTCCCCATTCCCCTGTTGTTAGCTATTCTTCTGTCTCATTTGGTACCATCCACCTGTAATTTGCGTTGTTTGTTGTTCTCTTAGCGCCGTCGACTGATGGTTCTCCGTAGATGTAAATTGTGTTGTAAGGATCGACGACAGTGTCACCTTTCTTGCCGCTCACGTTGAACACTCTCTTATATTCCTCTCCGTTTTTTCTGTGCAAAAAGACGATTGACTTGTTCATTTCCTTCACGATCTGCGTAATAGCTGTCTTCAAAGGTAAGCCAAACAAGTTCTTTGCCCACTTCTCAGCCATCTGTTGCTCCTTCGTAGTCAACCCAATACGTTTGTTCGTTTTGTGCTTTTTCTTCCTTCCTCTCCATTTCATGTTACTCCACGCGAGGTTGATGACGTCAAAGAATCCAGTTTGGTCGTACTGTTTTCCTACCTCATATCCTTCTACTGCTTCGAATGTTGTTTCGGTTCTTGCCACGACATCGTCACTTTCAATCATCTCATCTATATCAGCTTCTGCTTCTGGAAGTGTAGGGAACAATTCATCAATGATTGCTTTTGCAATGTTTGTCATTAATCCTTCTCCCAAGATATCTTTACCAACTTTATTCTGTGCTGCTTTCACGGCTCTAGCTCTCAATTCATCCTTGCTCTCTCGTCCGTGGAGTTCGTGCTGCGTCGTATTGCCTGACTGTTGCGACACGATCGTTTTACTGGCACAATCATTGGTGCGTTGCTTTTTCGAATTTGTCTCCTCTGTATCAGTTGTTGATCCATTTTTGTCTTTACTTTGATGCTTCTCCGACTTCCTCTTCTTACTCTCCTTTCTTTTGCTTGGCTTTCCCTCCTTGGTAGCAGCAGGTTTCGTTGGAAGTGTGTACGTACGGATGAGCTTGCCCTTAAGTTGCGCAGTCCCTCTGATCAAGTCGCCCAGCTGCGTTAGCGATAACAACGATCCTGTCATTTGAAAGTCACTCGGTGATTCGATTCTAGATGTGACCGTTTCATTCCCAATCTTTAGAACCTTCATCAACTGACTTGATGTTTTCACTGAGTCGCTTGTCGTTTTGAATCGCTTGTCTTTTCCGAAGAAGAGGTCTTGGAGCTTTCTCGGATTGCCTCTCTCTTTCTCTGCGGATCGAACCACATTCCAACAAAAGATGTGGCAAATGAGCTCTACTAGTGTCATATCACCAGGAGCTGTTACGATGGTCATCACATCTCTACCCTTAGTCGGTATCTTGCTTTGTCTTTTGGTTGAACTTGCACCTGTCTCATTCGTCACTCTGACCGCCTCAATGACGTTACTTGCCAATTGCTCTTTATCGAGACGTGAAGTCTTGTCCTTGTCTTTCTTTCTTACCAAGAATTCTCTGATAGCTTCACCGACCAAATCCTGGTTGTCTTCTCTCAATAGGTCTTCACTAACTTGGATGTCTTCAGGGGTAGAAGCAATGAGTTGCATGTACTCGTGTAATAGATTCATTGTCACCATGAAGTTTAGTGCCGCGATATTCACATCTCTCTCTGTGCCTTCATCTTCCTTCAGCGTCTTCAGGACAACTGCGATCTCTTTTGCTGCCATACTAATCAATCCGAAACTTTTCGCTTGATTTCAATGAATAGATACTTGTTAGTCAAGGTACAACGAGCACAAGTTTACGAATGAAATGATACCAAGCTTGTTCTTACCAATACTCAATCTCAAATCATTCGCCATATCTTTGGTTTGCGACATGATGCTGAAGGCATTTAAAGTTTGATCAAGCAAGGCATCTGCGTTGAACAGTTTGGCAGACTCGACTGTGTAGACCAACGCTGCAGTACTTGTCGCCATGATCCCTTCAACTGACCTGTCCCATAGTTTAGGCGTGTCATTGTATTTTCCATCAGTATCATCCTTGGGTATCACAATCGTGTTCACTCCTGATCTTGGCATAATAATTCCGCCTGCCAACATTGCGCTTATCTGCTTTGAGGTAAATAGCTGCATTCCATCAGTTTCAAGCAATGACTGTACCGCTACCGCGAGTGGGAAAAATCTGGCCATGCTGTGCTCAACAGTCATCGGGTAGTTCCCTGTAGAACCGAAGTTGTCCATATTACACTTGACAGGCAATTTGAGTACATCATTTGGTCCTCCACCATCAACTCTGAGCTGCACTTCGTTTTGGCACGTCTCGTATTCACGCATTGGATTCTCGTAGTATTGAGTGAGCGGCTCTTCGGTGAAACTTGGGTCATCTTCAAACTCTTCAAGTGTCCTTGCCGTTCGCGCTCTCAGCCCCTTTATGGTCAAAACTTTACCTTTGCTGACTATCTTACCGTTAGTACCAACTTCCTTCTCAGTCCAATCCTCATGGTCTCTTCTCACAGAATTATGCTTAGTTAAGCCTCTGTATATATTTAGTACTGTTGATCCAAGCTTCCTTTTGCTCACGTTCTTGCTTTTCTCGGCTAGAAGAGTTTCCGCGAGGTGAGGCGCGGGGAAAGATTCGGTAGCAGTCCTTGATGCTACTGTAATGTGAGCGTCGAAGGGGTGGCTCAATATTGCATCACTGTCCGATTTTTTCAATTTCTCAAGAGCATTCTCCATGGCGTCATGTTCGTTATCTTCAATTCCTACGAATGAATTGGTCAAGAACGTCGGATCTCCGGGATTGCTTGGCTTGAAGAAGTAGCCTGACTCTCTCTTCACTTTGCATCGCAGCAGAGCTGCCAATAATGCTATCAAGCGGTGGTTGCCTTCAACAGCTGTGACATAGAATTTCAATGAAGCAGTGAAGGAAGTGTAGAAATGACCAAATCCCTCGATACCATCTTGGACTGCCACATTGACTTCATTTTGACTTTCATCTAGCCAATGGTGCTTTCTTGCAGTGCTCAAAAGCTTTCGTTGACCTTCGACTGTTGTCACATTAGCAGTTAATGCCTCTGATATTTCTCTTTTCGTTTCATCTGTGCCACTACCATCATCTCCGTTGAGTACGTCGATTAAGTGTGATAGCTCTGGAACATACGTGAATGGCAATCCGTAAGCCACACTAGTCCTCGCTTCTTCACTGGATGCAATCAATGACATATGAGTTGCATTGACTGGTTCTGTCTTCTCCTGTTATTAATGTGGAGTAGCATCAATCAAGTGTTAGTTGTGAGTTCAGCAACGGATCTATAAATCAATATTCGTATAATCGCACAGTGAGCAATTATACAAATCAAGTAGCATGATGTAGTTTGGCTGCAGCAATCGATCGACGAATCAATATTACCAAAATTGTACAGTGATCAAATTTACAAATTCGTTCTGTGCAACATCGCAATCGATCAACGAATCAACATTTCCAAATTTGTACAGTGATCAATTTTACAAAATGGTTCGTTGCGCAGATTCAACAAAAGTAAACTCACGCAATCTTCCGCGGAATCATCCTCCGCTGCTTTCTTGCTGAAGTGTAAGTGTATCTGACTGTCGTTCATTTCTTTGTTGTCGCCGGATTTACCCGTAGCCACCAGTTTCAATAGCCCGAGTATCTTCTCTTGCTGTGGTACCGCTTGATTTACATTCTCCGCTACCAATTTGCCTTCTTTATCCAAATGGGTGAAGCAAACGAAAACCGTAGCACTAATTTTTGTTGGCAGGCCCGTATTTGTGCCTTTGATGTAATGCTCAGGTCGATCTTCCTCGACTTGCTGCGTAGTCGTTTCTGTACCTGCTGTTGGTTTGTCAGGGGTGATAACGTTGTTGGTGGTTGGTCTGGTGACAGCCTCGGCAGTATGATCGGTAGGTGTGTTATTCTTTCCGGGGGTGTTCATCTGGTTGTCCGGCGGACTCGTTGTCTCCTTTAACGTGCTTTTTGCGTCCACAGCTTCAGCTGCAGATTCAACCGCAGATTCAGTTGCATCTGTAGCTTCAGGTGAGTTCATGGTGTCGTCGTTATCGTGTTCAGTTGGATGTTGTTTGTCGGTCATGATTTGGTGGAGCGCTGTTGCGTTTTATGCGAGATCTGTGCGGCGGATTCGTTGGGTGCGGTGCTTTGCTCTGAATTACTTCCGGAACTTAAACTTGAAGTGTTGGGATTTTCCCCCCTCCTATCCCCGCTGAAATGCCCATTTTGATTGTCATTTAGATGCTATATCTTATGATTTAGATCTAAAAATCGCTTGATTTGTGCTAGAAAGGACTTTTCCAGGCTAATTAAGTCAGATTGTCGATGAGCTTCTTCGTTCTTTCCGGTGTGCATCCCCGTCACCATCTATTTTCTTCATTTTTTCTCTGAGTGACGTGGTAAACTTCGTTACTTAAGGAATTAGTACACTTGATTCCAATCGTCTTACGTCACAAAGTACCAGAAGTCAGGTGTTGGCAAAATCCAATGAACAAAAAAGTATTTAAGTTCATGCAGCAAGTACTCAGGTCGACATTGGCTCAATTACATTATCTGCCGAGTCGTCTATTGATGCAAGTCTAAATAGACGCCGACGTTGGTTGCCGACGTGTTTGCATTTGAATAACTGCCGATCTTTGGCCACGTACTGATCAATACGTCAGTTCTTAACTCCACGTCGACGTCTTGTGTTGAGCTGAATCTTTTTGTCGACGTGTTGTCGATGTGTTGAACCACAAGATCTTGTGTTGCCGACGTAGCTTACGAAGGAACTCGTTTACTTCATGACGTGGTTGGTTATTGATTGCATTGTTCTCTGCTGATTATTGCGCTGGTGCGTTGGCGGCGGTTATGTAGGCAGTTTGTACGTTGTCGAGCCGTTCAACAGCTCTCATAAATTATGCATTGCATCATTTACATCATCACATTTCTACATTGTCCGAATAAATAATGAAGTTTGGCAACACAAATCCAGTTATATCCACCGTTGGTAGTAATGGTAAGGGCTTCCGTGCCGTGCGGAATCGGAGCAATGTCGATGCACGTCTTACTTCGTCAGGGGTCAAGACTGCCGCTAAACCGTCGGCTCCTGTCATTGCATTGAGCGTAACAGACATCAATTGGCGTTTGGTGCGTACCGACGATCGTATCTTCTCGCTGCTAGCGTCTGTTGCATTAGGCGATGGGTTTGACGTTGCCAAGTTGGAGAAGGAACAACTGCTCTTTTCTGCTCTTTCCGTCTTTGAAGTCGGGTCAATCAAGTACATCCTGAATGAACTGTCTGAACATTACCCGAATGTCCCAGTTGGTAAGACTGATTCTACTGACAAAGATGATCTGGTGTCTGCAGCGGTCAACTTCTTAATGTTTGCCGCTATTGCTCAGAAAGGAGGTACAAGCCAAGCGCCGTACACTTCAAATTGTGAGCATTTTTGGTAAGAGAGAAGGTTAACCTTCGTGTGGTTCAATGATTTTGGTATTTTTGTTCATTGTACCGTTTTACAAATTCTGTCTTTCCTTTTTACTTACAAGTTTTTTTTTCAACCTTCAACTTCACACCAGTGATGAGAACGGGAAACTTGTACTTGAAGACAAAACTCATTCGGGCTCCCGTGATCAACCTGTTCAAGATGATGATGAACCGGATTTGTCCGAGAAAGGTGCTGTCACGAAAAAGTCTAAACCGGTACCTGTCCGAGAGAAGGCCTCTCCTGATTCAACTATCATGTGAGTTTATTTTGTGTGCATGTGCACTGCCGCACTAAGTATCGCTTGCTTATTGAATCATTTTAGTATAATCGATCACTGAACAATTTTACCTAATAAATAAATGCAACTGCCTTCTACATAGCGAGAATGAGTGGGTTGATTACACCCATTCAGATCTCTCGGATGGATGGAAAAGGAAGAGTATCAAGCGTAAGTGCGGCAAATCCCGCGGAACTATTTACCACCATTACCTCTCCCCTGACAACAAAGTTTTCAAGAGGGAGAGGACGCCCGAATGCTGTGCCAGGAGTGCATGGTGCACCACTGCAATGTGTATTGCCTTGGTACAAATACGAAATGCGAACGTCGTGAGTGTAGGTTTGGGTACGGTACGGAGACAGAGTACGGCAAGTGTGATACAGATGGGAAACCACTCAGCAAAGTATCGGTGATAGTAACAGATCAAAAGGGAGTGGAACACTTCCAACTACGCCGTACAAAGTCGCGAAAGTCATGTCAGCACAGTAGGACACTGTTGCAAACCTGGAGGGCAAACATAGATATCCAGCTACTGGTTTATAGGTCACATCCAGACAAACCCGATGTCAGCGAGATTGAGAACGTTTGCAAATATGTCGTAGCATACGCCAGCAAGAAGAACCACACGTCCAAGAAGGAGAAAGAAGCAGTGCAGAACATTGTGCAAAGGTAAGTGTGCTCTGAAGATGAAAGTTGTCTCTCACACTGAATTCAGTGCAGTTGTGTATTCCGCCATCTTCTTTGGTAAAACTGTGCGGTGCACAATTTTGCAAATTGAAACAAAATCTTACGCTGGGTAACCTCACTGTATTCCGCCATCGACTTTGGTAAAACTGTGCAGTGCACAATTTTGCAAATTGAAACAATCGAACACTGTTAACCCCACTGCTAACACAACCTACCGCCACTATTAATTCTCACCTCCCAGCAAAAGCTCCGAGGATATAAGTGGTGTCCAAACATTGGTGAAAATGTCACTGAACTGGATGACAAGCAAAAGGCTCATCAGCATACAAGAGGCGGTGCACGAGATTGATAGGCTGAGTTTAACACTCTGTTCAGATGTGATCACTTACGTGTCGGTTCAGAATTGTCTGAAGCTACGAAAATCATCCGACCCTAAGCCAAACGACTTGGTCTATAGCTATGCAAGCAGGGAGGAAAAGTACAGCAAACTGACCTTGGATCAGTACTTTTACAAGGAGTGGTGTAGGAAAAAGTTCATGATAGACCCTGACAGCAATAGACGCATGAACAGGATACTCATCGCCAAAGGACTCAATTGCAGACCACGTTACCCGGTGGACTACGATTATGCAAGAGGAATGTTGTTACTTCACAAGCCATGGAGCTTCGACAAACCACTTAATTTACGCGACAGACAGAGAACAATCAATACATTCAAGTTGATGCTGCAGAAAAGACAGGTCCCTACAAGTGTTTGGACCGAATACCAGAGAGCTGTTAGATACGCGCAAGAAAAAAGGATCGAATGTGTGGCAAGAAAAGGGACAATTCAAGCAGATGTCAACATTGACGAGCTCGACGATGACGAGGTAGATCAACACCTGAATCATTTGCACTCGACCCAACTCTCTGATAGGAAAGTGGATGAGTTACTTTTGGGGGGCAAGAAAATCGACGTAGGATTGAATCACGATTGGTCGAAGAGCTCGTTTGATGGAGAAAGAGACGTAACAATACCAGGGGAGGAGTACACAGTCAAACTCAGAGAGCAACGTGCCAGAGCCATGATGGACGATCATTCAGGCGCAACAATACCCACGAAATCTGACGGATCAAGTTACAACATCGAGGAACTGTCCGAGGAACAGGCGATGATCGTACTCGCCACTGTCGATACTGTGGTGAAATTCCTTGATAATGACGAGGATTACAAGCCGCTACGAGCAACAATTACAGGAATGGGTGGGTGCGGGAAATCGCTGGTAATTAACACCATCATTTCCATCATCAGGAAGCTGACCGATTCGAACAAGACAGTCCAGGTTGCTGCTCCTTCAGGCAGCGCAGCGTACAACGTCAAAGGGTGCACGCTGCACTCACTTCTGGGAATTAACGTACAGGTACCTTACAAATCATTGGACGCAAAAAGAAGAGAAGAAATGTGCAATAAACTGAAAGAGCTGCTCGTACTGATGGTCGATGAAAGAAGCATGTTGGGCTCACACGTAACATTCGGTGCAGAGGAGCATGTGAGAGATTGCGCATTTAATGGGCACAATAAACGGGAGAGGTGGGGCGGTGTCCCGGTTGTGTTGTTCTTCGGTGACGACTACCAGCTGCCACCGTCCAACAAGGGGGGAGCAATAAACGGCTACCACGAATACCACAACAACGATAGGCCAAAAACAATGACAGGAAAGAGTAAAAACAATCAAATATGCGATTACGAGGGTAGCAAAATCTTGACTGAGATGATGACGGATGTGGTCTTCATGTTGACGAAGAATTTTAGAGCAAAAGACAAGGAGGATAGCGATCTCATGAACAGGATGAGAGTGGGGAACCAGACTGATGAGGATGCAAAGCGCCTGATCAAACTACACATAGACGAACTCGGAAAATATCATCCAAAACTGAGGGAAGAGGTAGAAAATGACCCAAAGACGTTGTGGGTATACGCGAAACGGGACGATATGTCCCAGAAAAATGTAGACATGCTGATCAAAACACACGAACGACTGAAAGTACCAATAGCTAGGCTCAGGTGTCAATTCAGCAGCAGGATGGCGGGCAATAACACAGCATACCAGTCGCACTTTTACGGCAGGAGGCTATTCTACACCTTTGATGTGTGCGTAGGTGCACATGTTTGCTTGGAGTCAGCCAACATCGATCCCAACTCAGGATTGTACGTCTCAGCTATTGGGGTAGTTGTCGAGATCGTTTACGATAAGGATCGCTCCGTTGGACCAAACGGTAAAGGTGAGGTTAGCCTACCGAAGTACATTGTTGTGGATTTCCCTACATACAAACCACCACCAGGCGAGGACCCATGGGACAAGAACAACCCAACGGTGAGTAAAAGTTGACACACGAAAGACACAAGACAATTGCCACTCTCTGCGAAAACACTACTAACTCATTTCATACTGATACAAATGCATCCTACCCCAACTTATTGCGCACAGCACGTGCCAATCCCACCCTACGAGCAGATTTGCAACAGAGGATGCTGCACCGCATTATTCATGCCATTGCAAATTGCCTACGCCATCACCATCCACCGCTGTCAAGGACTCGAAGCTGGATTCGACAAAGGAGACCGCTGGAACCGCATGATAATAGATCCAGCAGATGAGTTGTGGGAGATTAGCAAGTTTCTTGGAACAATGTACGTGGCTACCAGCAGAGGCAAAACACTTGGCTCCAAAGATCAAGCATACCCGTCGGACAGTGCCATATACTGGACCGGAAGCAACATTTCAACGAACCGATTAAAAAATTGCAAGAGAAAGCAAAATGGCCAGTTCTGCGAATCGTACAAGAAGCGAGCAAATTGGGTGAAATACTTGGAGGGGAAGGCAGAAGAGTCGAAGACAAGGTATAGCAAGAGAAAGTTGGAAGAAATCACAGAAACATCGTACGCAGCAGCAATCAAGGGCAATTTCATCAAAGACAGGACAGACCTGACAACCAGGATTACCAACATCATAACCAACCCGAACAAGAAGTGGAAAGAAGCGAAGAAGGATCATGAAATCCCAAGTGATTACTTCGCAGGATCTTCATCTGGTGATTAGTAAAATTGATCACTGCACAGTTTTACAAAACAGACACTTTCTCAACACAAAGAATACAACAACTCAATTAAGCGTCTGCATCTGGTGATCAGTAAAACATCTGCAAGCGCACGATTCGATATATCAAGCACAGTTTTACAAAAAGACATTTTCTCGTGACGAAGAAAGACAAAAACTAAATCGACTAACGCCCGTGTAAAACCTGTATTTCTTTCTCGTACAGACCGATTTAGATGCTCAAAAAGCGCATCTAGTACAGTCAATTTCTCGCTTTCAACAGGTACTTCTTGCTTTCTACATAGGAACACATACAGATCCTACACCGGTAGTCTCTACCGAGGACTCTACGTGTCCCTAAAGTAAACCTTCTCACTAAAAAACACATGTACTGATTCCTACCTATAACTCTGTAGAATAATGGGGGTGAAAAATAATGAATTTTCCCACCTGTAATAGAAGGGCACCTGCGGCCCCCTATTACGCTGCTCTGCACTCCATGAACGGGGGCCCCGAGGGCCGACAATCTATGGGGAGAAACTGTCGAATCGTAGGGGAGTGACACAGGATGCGATATTTCGCGTATGTACGGATTCTATACAGTTATGTTATGGTAGGGTATCTAAGATACATTGTATGTAAGAGGTTGCGCTTTGAGAGGCTTTTGAAGCAAATCACGCTTGATCTCATAGAGAGGAAAAGAAATAAAATAAACAACAGTCAATTGACGCATCGGAACGATTTCTGAGGAGAAATCTGGAGCAATCCACTTCCTTGTTGGAGAGATCTGACAGAACCGCTATTACTACGCAACCCTCTTACTGCTGCAAGTCTGCGCAAGTTAAGATCAAGATGACGATGATGGGAATTGTGGTGGTGATGCCAGTGCCATCAGCTACTTCTGGAAGAAACGGATGATCCATAGCTTATCGTATGTCAATGAATTGCAAATCGAGCATGGACCACTCAATACTGGATTGGTGGATATTCAAAGTCATGGTTACATCGAATTCTGCAACTATTGCGATGCCAACCCCCCATTCCAATCGTTTTCGAACAGCCTTGCACGCGAACACGCTGTCAAGTTCAGGCTACTTGAACTCGAAGAGCGCAAGGCACACGCAGAGGTTCTTTCCGCGGAGGCTGAAGCAGACATATTGCGGGATAGGGCCTATGGCGGTAGCAGTGTGATGACAAATCCTGATCGTGAAGGAACAATTTCGAAGGCATCTGGTTCTCGGCATTCGCTCAAAGACAATTCCAGATTCCTTGGTACGATCGATGGTGGGGATAACTTTAGTTTGGATGGGGATAACCTTAGTTTGGGCAGCAATTCAGTGGATAATCACCCAACCACTATGGGTAATCTTTCTTCTGGCTTCACCGGCATTCCATTTGGTCCGCTGAATTTTGGATCTACCAGCGGTTCGCATTCACACCACTCACAACGCTCCTCTGGTTTGCATGGGCAGTCTCATCACAGCCCCTCCTCTTCGTCTTCATCACACAAGAAGAAGAAGAAGAAGCCCTATGGTGGCGGTGGTGGTGTTGGTGGTGGTGGCAGCAGTGGTGGAAGCAGCAGCCGCGGCAGCAACAGTGGAAGCAGTATTCCGTCCCAAATCAGTGCTAGTGGATCCGGCGGGTCTGGGGGAGGTAACGGTCGCTATGCTGGAGTCTACAAGAAGTCCGATCCTAGAGTTAGATTGAAGTTTGATTATCATGATGTCATGTCTGCCAATGGTGAAGTTGTCAGTCTACTTGTACCGTCAGTCCAGGATTCGTCTCCCGTTCCCTACAATATTGCATGTACTGGCTCCAAAGTTCTTGATAATTGGCAAAACACTCACGAGACTAGCCCTACTGATGGCGACGGTGTTTCCGAGATGTCTGCAGATGGGGAGGCTATTCGCTACCATGTTCATTCCACTGAGGTTTCTCATGATGAAGATAGCTCTGAGGCCCTCTCTGATGACACGTCCACTGATGATGACTTCCGTGAGCCAGATGCAGGTGATGACAATGCCACTTACCGTGTGTCAAGGAGTAAGCATCACACTAGGAAGGGTGATCTTGCAGACAGAGGCGCTAATGGAGGTGTCCAAGGTGATAGTCTTCGCGTTATCAACGTGATTCCCAATCTCCACGTTGATCTTTCCGGCCTCGACAACCATACCTTGGCTAAGACGCCGATTGGCACTTGCGGTGGTGTTGTTTTGACTCAGCGAGGTCCTGTTATTGCGGTCTTCCATCGGTACGCTCTATTGGGGAGAGGACGCAGTATTCACTCGAGCATCCAACTTGAAGCTTATGGGAATACAGTCGATGATAGATCTATTGCTTTTGGTGGTGGACAGTGCATTGAGACTGAGGACGGTTACCGCATTCCTTTGGATATTCAAGATGGCCTTGCCTATCTCAACATCCGTCCATTCACCAACGATGAACTCGAGCATTTGCCACAAGTTGTCATGACTGCTGACACGGCTTGGAGACCTACAGTTCACGACTCTGTCATCTCTGACGATCCTACTTGGTATGAGCGTCAACCTAACGAGCCTCTTCCCAACGCTGAGAACTTCAATGCTGTTGGCGAGTTTCTTCACCGCGATGCGAATGTCACCGCATCCTCCCATCACTCCGATCCAGAATCTCCATTCCCCTTCTATGAAGCTCCATCTGCCTCTGATCTCATCTCCGTCGAGGAAGATATTATTCCCTCAGTCAACGTCAACGAACATTTTGGATTTCCATCTATGATTCCTGGACTCCTACGTGATGTCGAGAAATATGGGGAGCTTCTTACTGGGCAGGTGGTTGGTGCACATGAGACTCGTGCGCACGCTCGTGATTATGATGCTCTTCGTCCATTCTTCCTCAATGCACCCCGTGAGGTTGTTGTGCACACAATGCGGTCTACTACCCAGTGGTATAATTCCATCCCGCAAGCTAGTCGTCTTTATGACATGCGCAAGGCTCATTTTCCTGCTTGCAACATCTTTCGCCGCCACGAGGCTGTCGGTACAGACACGGTCTTCTTTGATATTGAAGCATGGGGAGGGTATCGCTGCTGTCAATTCTATATAGGTCGACGTAGCTACTACATGTCTGCTCATGGGATGCTTACGGATGGTCAATTTGCTGGGAGCCTTGAGGATGAAATTCGGTACCGTGGAGCAATGGATCTGCTCATCCCTGACAGGGCTAAGGCTGAAATTAGTGCAAGGGTCATGGAACTTCTTCGTGCCTTCCAGATTAAAGACTGGCAGTCCGAACCGCATCATCAAAATCAAAATATTGCAGAGCGGTACATCCAAGAACTTAAGAAGTATTGCAATTGGGTCCTGAATACCTCCGGCGCTCCTCCAGAATCCATCTTTTTCATCATCAAGTATGCTATGTTCATCCACAATCGCACGGCGAGGGAAAACTTGGGTTGGAGGACTCCTCATGAAGCCTTGACTGGGCAAACGCCTGACATTAGCATGCTTCTTTGCTTTCGTTTCTGGCAGGTGGTGTATATCAAGAACTACAGAGACATGGGAACTGGTTTTCCTTCGGAATCTAACGAGATCCTTTGCCATTTCTTGGGATACTCTGAGACCGTTGGTCACAGTATGACGTTCATGGTATACAACCCCGAGACCCATTCCATCCTTTATCGGTCGAGCATTCGAGCGGAGAACGAGAATGATATCAAGAAATCACCTATCCCACCTCATAACAATCCAGATCAGCGAGATACTCATCAGCAATGGCATGATGCCTTCCCAACTATTGAGGAGTTTGTGCCTTCTCCCGAGGATGCAACCGAGCCAGCAACAGTTCGTCCAGAAGTTCCAACAACTGCCACAAATCGTGATGGAACACCACTTCGTCGTAGTCCAAGATGGCGAGTCCAGTCCACCGACAAGGAAGCAACCTCTACTTCTTCCAATACTACTCCACACAGCCGTAGCCGCAGCCGTAATCGCAAGAAGAGTGATGAAGATGGGGGAGCAACCGCTGGGAAACCCAATCAGAACCAACCATCAGCTAAGCCATCCAACTTGAACCAGCTGAAATCTGATGAACTTGTGGGGAGGACTGTCCTTTTGAAAACTCGCGACGATGGGCAACGTTTCAGAGCTGAAATAGTCGGTATTCCTGAGGATTTCGAGGGGCAACGAGATAGCAACCCTGAGCTGATCAAATTCAAATGCCGTGTTGGGGATGCAAAGTTTGATGAGATTGTTGATTACAACGATATGCTGGGACTCATTGAGGAGCAAGTACAGAATGAGGATGGTACTTGGAGATTTAGGCAGATCAAGGGGCATACGAAGCCATGTAGGCGCAGTGATAAGCCCAAGATTCTGATCGAGTGGGAATCTGGGGAGGTGACGTTGGAACCTGTCTACAATATTGCAATCAAGGATAGATGGATTGTTGCTGAGTACGCCAGAGACAACAACCTTGTTGAGGAGTGGGATGAAATATGGCCAAGCTTGAGACTGCGCAACGCTGCCAAGAATGCGAAGAAACTAATTCGTATGATCAATGCCGCAAAGCGACTCTCCCACAAGTCAGCTCCTGTCTACATGTACGGGCATCGAGTTCCCCGCAATCACGATGAAGCTATGGAGTTGGATAGGATCAACAAGAACAACAAGTGGCTTAAGAGTGAAGAATTGGAGAAGGAGCAGCTGTTCCAGTACAAGACGTTCAAGGACTATGGCCATAGATCGAAGGGTAGACCTCCTGAAGGATACAAGAGAATCACTCTTCATTTTGTGTATGCGGTGAAGCATGACGGTCGATACAAGTCCCGAGTTGTTGCTGGAGGCCATCTCACCGATACACCCGTTGAAAGTGTCTACTCTGGTGTTGTTTCTCTCCGTGGGATTCGTTTCGTCATCTTTCTTGCAGAGCTAAATGGGCTACAAGTCTATCAGACGGATGTGGGAAATGCGTATCTCGAAGCATACACCAAGGAGAAGGTCTATGTTATTGCCGGTCCCGAATTCCAGAATCTTGAGGGGCATATCCTTGTTATTGTTAAGGCACTCTACGGACTCAAGAGTTCAGGTTTACGCTGGTATGAACGTTTTGCTGACGTCCTGAGAGAGATGGGTTTCGTTCAGTGTCCCGCAGAACCTGAGATTTGGATGCGAGCGCATCGCAAGGATGGTTCTATTATTTGGCCCAGTGACAACAAGGATGAAGGTGGCAATGGTTCTTCCGCTAGCTCCACAAGACCTTCAACTACCTCCAAGTACCCAGTTCCCACCAATGATGGTTCGTATTACGAGTACATTGCGACTTACGTGGATGACTTGACTATCGCATCTAGGTACGCGATGAAGATTACGGAAACGCTAGAAAAGAAGTACAAGTTCAAATTGAAAGGAACCGAGCCTCTCAAATTCCTGCTTGGATGTGACTACTTCCGTGATGAAGATGGTGTTCTGTGTCAAGCTCCCAAGAAATACATCGAGAAGATGTCAGAGTCATATGAGCGTTTCTTTGGGGAGAAGCCGCCGCGTAAGGTATCATCACCGCTGGAGAAGGGAGATCATCCTGAACTCGACGATTCAGATTTCCTGGATGAAAATGAGACGAGGATCTATCAGTCCATGATTGGCTCCGCTCAATGGGTAGTTTCTATCGGTCGTTTCAATGGGGAACACAATCCATCCGATGTATTGAGCAAGCACTGGGGATATCAAGTCGTATGGCCACTATTGCGACCACTTTTATTTTGGAAAGGCGACACAATGGATATTATCAGAGAAAAGAAAAAGGAAACTGTCGAATCGTAGGGGAGTGACACAGGAAATGATATTTCGTGTATTTACGGATTCTTACAGTTATGGTATGTTAGGGGTAACATACGGTCTATGTAGATAGAGATTGCGTTAGGAGCGATTCCATCGTTCTTCTCACAATAAAGGAAAGAAAAATAAACATAAAGACGTCGTTTGTCGACAACGTGCTGTCTTCTCCGTAGAAGAACACAACCTGCTATTACTACGCAACTCTCTTGTCCTGTATCATCTACAGTGATTTAGAGGTGTTGCAGGTACGTGTGATACCAAGCCAGCACTTTCTCCTGCAAGGAGTCCGGTATGACGAGTCTGGGTTGTCTAGTGTCTCTGCCCTTAACGATGACTTCAACATCATCGTAGATCATAAGTTGGAACTGAGAGTCACGCTGAGGTTTCTCAAAGTGCTTTTTCAACTTTGCATCAGCACGCTGTTCGGCGGCAATCTCACTAATCGTGACAGGGTAGACCATGTCTTCCTGTTGTTCTACTTGTGAGAAGAGATGCGTCATCACTTGTTTAGGTTGTGGTAATGACTGTGAGTCTTCCGGGTCATAGTCATTTTTATAATGGCTGAAGAGGGAAACCATCGCGTTCCACTTCTCATGACGGTTGGTTTTCCAGTTGCCGTCGTCATCCACTTCGTCGTCTTTGTGGGGATTTGTCTTTGGACAGTAGTCAAGACGTGATATCGCGTCGGCTACTGTGTTATCAATACCTTTGATGTACCTGATGTCAGGTCCAAACTCATTCAAGATGACCATCCAACGGCGTGTTCGATCAGAAGATTGGCCGATGTTGTCTCTTGTGAGGTTGATGTGATCAGTGTAAATGATAATCTTTTGACCCAAGAGCATGCTTCGGAATTCTTGAAGTAATTCGACGATAGAGAGGAGCTCTAGGTCCGTGACTGAGTAATTTCGTTGCGCCGTAGTCAGCTTCCTGCTGAAAAAGGCTAAAGGCCTATTTTTCTGTGTAATTACGCCCCCAAGCTGACGCTTGGACGCATCTGTGTAAATTACGAAAGGCTCATCGTCTTCATATGACGGATATGCTAGGATTACGTCCCGTGCAATAATTTTCTTGATCTCTTCAAACGCTTCTTG
The DNA here is from genome assembly GCA_037178625.1 of Skeletonema tropicum. Classification (NCBI taxonomy): domain Eukaryota; phylum Bacillariophyta; class Thalassiosirophyceae; order Thalassiosirales; family Thalassiosiraceae; genus Skeletonema; species Skeletonema tropicum. The sequence goes on from JAWZXG010000036.1 coordinate 43,357, forward strand.
GTGAATGCTGTCCCAATGCCAAGGCTTAGGCGCTTTACGTGGCGTCCCATCCTTTTTTCTCTTTTTTGAAAGCTTGGTAGATCCACATTCCGCTACGAGATCAGTGAGCGGAGCAAGAAGATCCGTACGTCGATGCCAAAGGTCTCGATAGTACTGAATTATTCCGAGAATGCGTCGTAATTCTTTGACGTTTTTCGGCGGCTGAAGAGCCAGAATTGCGTTGACTTTGCTCACTTGAGGTTTAATTCCCTCCCGTGACAGAGTATATCCAAGATACTCGACCTCTTCGGCAGCAAAGTTACATTTGGCAGCGTTAACTTGCAGACCTGCGTCACGCAATCTTTGAAGAACTGTATTTAGTTTCTCCAGATGGTCCTCGAAGGTACCAGCGGTGATGAGCAACAAATCATCAATGTATGCTCTTACATATTCCAAATCGTGGAATAGACCGTTCATTTTCGATTGAAAGATGTCTGGACTACAGGCGACCCCCATAGGTAGACGTTTGTAACGATAAAGACCCCATGGAAACACGATAGTGCAAATATCCATGGTTGCTGGGTCCAACCTAAGGTGATAGTATCCCATATTAAGGTCAATCGCTGTGGCCCATTGAAAGTCCTCGATCTCCTGCAACGTCTGCGCAATCTTCGGCAAGGGATAAGGCTTGCGAATCAGGCGTGCATTGAGAGCGCGGGAGTCCGTAAGGAAGCGGACTGTACCATTTGCTTTTGGTATGACGAATGAGGGGGCTCCCCATTCGCTTTGCTCAATTGGTTCTAAGACACCAATGTCTATGAGTCTTTTTAGTTCTTTCTTGATTGTATCTCTGTGAATTCGAGGAACGGGAAAGGCCCGACCTCGGAATGGCTTTGCTCCTGGTTTCAGCTCAAAATTCACGAATTCCTTGTCCCATGTCCCCAATTTGCCTTCAAACATTGACTCATGGCGAGTCAATACTTTGAGGAGAGCTTCTTTCTGGCTATTGGTGAGGTTTGGGCAGTTTTCTTCGACCACTTTAGGCAGGTCTGCCTTTTCGTACTTGGCGTCTAATATCTTGACGACTCTTTCTGTTGCCTGTTTTGTTGAGGATGGTTCCATTGCCTCATTGTAGGTGTTGAAAAGATCGCGTCTAGATTGTAGCTCTTCGTTCGACTTCATTGGTGTCTGGATTCCATCGAGTGTTAATACTCGGTTTTCGAAATCCAAGAGTGCATTCCAACGGGCCAACGTCTCTATCCCTACAATGAGGTCGTACGTTGGGTTATCATTTACAGAAACAATCTTTACATCTGCTTTGCAGGAAAAAATCTTGCTCTGAGAGAGCTCGGGAAAAAGCAAGTCCATTTTGGCAACGTCGTTGGTGATGAAGTCTCCATTGGAGGTTGTCCATCGTGACGGTTGGCTCTTTCGTACCGCTTCAAATTTAAGGAATTCAGAGCGGGTGAGGAAAGCTATGTCTCCATCACTACCGGTGTCCAATAAGATTCGAAAGGGCCGAGTCCTCTTGTTAAGTCTCCTTTTAAATACGGGGCTGCCTAAGACGACGGTCTTGAGGCCCATCCCTTTCCTTACAGTAGCTTTAAGAGCAGCGTGATGAGCTTTTCTACCACTGTAGTCAATGTTACAAGCGCCGTTTATCGGCTCACAATCATGGATATGCTTAAAGAGTTTCTTTCTAGGTTTAAGTTCTTCTAGTTGCTCGTATTCGGATTTAGTTTGCATGATTGCGTTGGCGCTGCGCCAATCATCCTATTCGCTGTCGGAATCTTCTTCCTCTTCGCTGTAGCTCATGCTACGCTTCTTCTTCTTGGCACTTCCCTTCTGAAGGGCATGCACTGACTTTCTCAATTTCTTGTTCTCGGCTTTCATGCTGGCTAGCATATCTACTACTTCTTTATTGCTGTAGTTGTCACGACCGCGCTGACGTTTCAAGCTGCCATCTTCATTGTACTTTTGACAGTCAGCGGTATTGTGGTTGTGATGAGCGCCTCCAAACTTCTTGCAAAGTTTGCAATGTTTCGTTTCGCTGTCCGCTTGGTTTTGGTTTCCTTGACCATTCTTGCGGTTTCCACGTTGGTTGTTGCGGGTACTGGAATTCTTACCAGCACCACCACCACCTCCTCCCCCCCCCTGGGGTTGAGAAGCTTTCTGCTCGGTGCGCACTTGATCGACAAGGGGCTGAAGTTCATTCGCCAAAAGTTTGACGTCAAAACGTACAGTGTTGTTAGCATTATGCGATTTGAACAGAGTCTGCACCTTTTTGGGCATGCAGTCGACCAGGATGTCACATAATTCCTTCTGGGTGAAAGGCTTGTTCCCCCATGGGACCTGATCGTTATTGATATACATTGGATTATCCTTTATGCTCGGCAACAAGGGAATGTTACGATTAATATCTTCCAGGAAGCCCACAAAGTCCTTCACTGGGATTTCGCCGTTGGGAGGAAAAAGAGCATGATTAGTCATCTTTTTCTTTTGGATTTCGGCACGGCCGTAACCCCCCTGATGCACAGCATGGCTGCGAATGGCGTTCATGATGCCCTCAAAGGAAAGTCCCCGAGGAGCGTCAATCTCATGTGTTACTTCTTGCATTTCGTAGCGGAACTTGACGTCTGGATCGTTGAAGGTGACGTCGTCGACCCTGTCATCATACATTTCGATGCGACCTACTGGTTCGTCTTTGGTATTGTCCCACTGGAAAGCTACCTTTTTCAATTCATATGATGTAACTTCATGCGTGATAGGTTTAAGTAGGGTAGTTTCCACCGTGTCGGTGAAGGTTCCATGGAGATCTCCGATGAAGTTGATGTACATTGTGCGCATCTTTTCTACCCTGTCAAGAATACTATCCTTGGTGCTTTCTAGCGCCTCGGCTATTTGTTTGACTTCTTTTTTTGTTTTCTTGATGTCCTCTTCGGAACCACCAAACTTTTTGAGATTTTCGAGCTTGGCTCTTATTTTGTTGTAGTGTTGTTGATGCGCGTCCCTGACGCTGACCAAATCTTCAAGCTGCGCAATGAGCTTGGTATCATAGTAGGCGTTAATGCATTCTGCTTGTTTTTGGATGAAGTCGTCGTAGGCTCTGCTGACGAGCGAGCTGACTTGTTTTTTTACACCTCCTATTTTGATTTCGAACCGGTTGCCGGCCGTCGGTGGGCGAGTCTTCGTTGGGTCCCTGGAGAAACTGAACGTTACACGTTCTTCGTTCAGGAACCAGCCGCGTTCGACTTTAAGTTTTGGATTTGCAGTCTTGTGCTGATTGATTTGAGAGTACGTGTTCGCTGTGAACCGATCTCTTACCATCCAACTATTGCTGTCGTTGACTAGTACTCTGAGTAATCTCGACATCGTCTTCTCTTTATTTTAGAGGAATCTGCTACTTTCACTGCCTGTTCCTTGGGAACAGGACCGAGTAATAATATTATTAGTGTCAGCGGCGGTAGCTGATACGGTGAGTTGAAAGAATAATTTGGTTGTTATGAAAATTATGCTAGTCTGCGTTAAGAGTGATCGATGCAGCTTCCGGAAGAAGATGGCTGAAGGAAGACACGTCATCGATTGATTACGTCAGTAATGAGATCCTGTGGCTCTCATACGTTATCTGTTACTTAACGTGGAAGGAAGGACAGACAATGACTTAGCGAGCCATTGGCGAGCTGGACCGTGTGCTAGGCTACAGGAAACGGGATTGGTATCTGGCTAATGTAGCCAGTGCCTATGACAGTCTGAGCGTTCATACGCGGAAGACTAGCATTGTTATTTTGAGAGGCAATAATATCCTTTGTGGCTGTACTACCAGGAAGCACCTCGACCCATGATTCTGCCGGGTTCTCATCTTCATGATAGCGTGTAAGGTCAATACCTGGTAGTTCTGCAGGTGTGTGTGAGTGTCGTTCAATGTCACTAGGGAGCGTTTCGGTAGTAACTTCATCATCTAGGTCCCAATCGTATCGTTGTTTCATGCTATTCAGGAATTCAAGCTTGCGACCTGCGTTATTCCGTTTAGATTTCCGTCCCCAGGCGTTCATGCGTTTAATGATGTCATCGGACATGCTGACTGCTTTATTCACATGACGTGACAGGAGCTTTCCTGTCTCGATACAGAAAACATAGTACGTCCCAGTTGCACTACCAGTGGGGCCAAGAGCAATACCTGGACGAGTTCTTGGCTTGTTGTCGTTAGTGATGTTCCTGATATCAGCTGCCTCGACATATTCTCCAAAGAGAAATTTACACGAGAGGGTAAAATCTGTTACCTGTCCAGTAACAATAGTCCGAGGACTCCATTCTTCGGAGATTCCTTGTGCAGCCGGTAGTGCATTCAACCACCACACTGCGAACTCCACCGCTCTAATAATGATCCAATGATGAAGGATCTTAAAAGGTAAAACTGATGTGACACAACGTGCCCTTTCCTGAATAGTCCGGAGGGCGCGTTCTATTTCCCCTACATGTTCACGTGGTGCAACGCATTCAATATCCACAAGGCAGTGTTCTCGCGCCTTTTCAAATTCCACGTCAACGAACACATCATTTTAATTATGGTCATTGTCTGGTCATTGTCTTCATTCTTCCTCATGGTCAAAACACGACGTGTCGAAGTGTTGTTGAAGGAACTTCAACTTAGTTCCTAAAATGTATATTTCTTAACAGATTTTCGAACGCCGACCCCATGCCTGCGTGAGGCAGGCGATGGGGTCAGCGGCAGATTCTTCTCACTACTCACTAACTTCAGCTAATAAAATTCTTTTCTCTAGAGCATTGCCTAGCCGTATCATAGCTTATGCGGGCAGCATTACTTATTCGATCAAATGAGTCAGTTGTACGATTCGAAACGATAGGGTGCCAAAAAATCGCTGTAACATTTGTGTGACGATATTCGAACACTGTTATGTTGGTGTAACAAAATGTAACAATGACTAACCCTAACAAAATTCCTTCCCGCAATAATTCAGGATTTCTACACTTAAGGGCTTCCCGCAATTTCTCAAAACGAATGTGAACAACCCTGGATTCTTGAGTATTCGTTTTTGTTCTTGGCGCTTCACGGGTCCCTCCCCGTTTGCGATTATTTTGAGTGCCTTTCGAAAGAATCAGGCTACTGCTAAATGGTGTGGCATTCTAACCAGCGGTGAAAAATACTTTGCCTTCGATAGACGCAAGAAACTTGAACCATGACATCAACATCAACAGGTAAATGCTCAGGCGTAGGCGCAGGTGGTCTCACTCTCACCGTCCCTACCAAACGCCATGACCACGACCACGCAGGAAACAAGCACAGGAATGTTGTTGGGGAAACCCAGCAAGACGCCTTCTCTCGTTACTCCAATGATCTCCTCCGTTTGAAGGCAATCTTGCTTTTCGACGAAGATGAAGATGATGCCGGAGATAAAGCAGATGACGACTTGGACTCTCTTGCCACGATCAATCGAGCCCTGACCAGTGTGGGACTGAGAAATCTTCATCTCAACCAAGGTCAAAGTCATGGCAATGCAGCGGATGTCTCCAAGCGCCGTAGAGGAAACAACTCACGTCCTCTGCAACAAGGCAATCAACGCAAGACGAGGTTATCTTGGGAAGCTCATCCGAGTTTACTACTTCACGATTTGTTTTCGGAGCTTGAAGATTTAGATCATGATCATTGTGTATCTGAGGATGAAGATGACCAAACAGATGAGATCATCCAAATCCAGCATAAGGCAATGTCACAAATAAAAGAGTAGACTCTCAGAATGGAGCTCGTGCAGCAAAAGCAAATAGTTCACGGAAGAGTAGAGTAGGTAGTAACATAGGTTCTTGTATAGTCTTACAAATTATTCTTCGTCTTTGCTGCATCCTATACAATATGAACATCTCAGTCTTTGGCTTGAAATGTAACAGCGAGCCTTGCAAGAACGATATCTGTGCTTCTCGCTTTTCACAATATCCTACCTTGAGCAGGAGCAATGTACTACTAGCTGTCTCGGTGTACTTTAGCAGTCTTCGTTCTCATATCATGGTGTAATGAGTCAATAGGACGGCTTAATGCTATATTGACAGCGTTGGAAACAGATTACGGCTGTTATAAGAGATACTACTAAGCACATTAGCGCTGCCATGACGGGTTGCCAACTTCTTATAAGTGATGCTACAAATCGTAACTGACATGAGAGGTCAAATTTGAGCTGGCCGGCAGAACCACAACCAACCATATCGTATCTATCGTCAGTATGCTCGCTCATGAGCCGCTTCTAGAGGCGCCACATACACGGTGGCGATGGTACACAAGCACATTAGCACTGCTCAGACGGATTGCGTGAGTAGAAGCGATGCTAAGTACAGCTTTGTAGCCGATCTGAGAGGTCCAATTTGAGCTAGCCGGCCGTGCCACATTGTAACAAATCGTACCTATTGTCCTCAATATGTGCATGAGCCGCTTGTACTGGCCGATTATACTCGGTGGTGATACTATACGAAAACATTAGCACTGTCCAGACGGACAGCGTGCGTAGAAGCGATGCTACAGCCTCGTAGCTCATATGAGAGGTTCATTGTGGGCTGGCCGGCAGCACCACATTGTAACAAATCGTACCAATCGTCGTCAATTCGCGATTGAGCCGCTTCTACTGGCCGATTATACTCGGTGGTGATACTATACGAAAACATTAGCTCTGCCATGACGGATGGTGAGCGTAGAAGCGATGCTAAAGCCTCGTGCTCATATGAGAGGTCCAGTGTGAGCTCGCCAATGAACCAAATCGTATCTATCGTCATCAATTCGCGATTGAGCCGCTTCTAGTAGCCCATTATACTTGGTGGCGATACTATACAAGCACATTAGCACTGCCCAGACGGACAGTGTGCGTAGAAGCGATGCTACATTCTCGTAGCTGATGTGAGAGCTTCAGTGTGAGTTGGCTGGAACCACCACATACTACCAATTGATCTTTCCTGTTGATTTTTTGCGTTTGAGTCGTTACTCATTAGTAATTTCAATACTTGTTGTTTATACTTTTCTAATTTGTTTGTACTGCGTTGTGCGTAGATGTATTGCGCTGGTGGAACTGTACGATAGTTTTGAAGTCGTCGTTGACCTGATAAGGCAAATTTTTTCGTGCCGACAGCTTAATATTCAACGACGACTTAGATACTCCGCTCAGTTTTAGCACCTTGTACTGGTTCAATATTGTTGATTACGAAATCATGATAGCAAAATATGTATAACCATTAGAAGCCATGTCTGCATCCTCGTAGGTGACCTGATAAAATCGAATTTGAACTCATACACGTTTGGAGTTGTAGATTCAATAAGTGTCTTACGTTTGACGATGTTCTTTGCTGTTGTCTTGTTAATATCCCTCGCGCTATGACTGATATTAGCAATGAATTCCAATGTGTTTACGTCATATCTGTTCAACAAGTATTAAGTATATACATATTAATTATTTTCGCAATTTTCGCAAGGATTTCATTCATGATAGCAGTAGATTATTGTTCTTTGTAGGATGGGCATTCAACTCTATGAAAGACTCATCAACTCGCGCATAAGCATTTCATCTTCCTTCTTCACAAAACGGCCCTTGACACGTAATCGACTGTCTGCAAAATTCTTTCGAACGTCATATTTCACTTTCTTCACCCATACACGGTGATTTCGCTTGGCAAGGAATTTATTAATCCGCAGTTCTCTGCTTGTAGGTGAGTACGCACCGACCCAACCTTCAGGTCCTTTCACATCAAGGAGTCCATTTTCGTCTAGTCGAACAGTAAGATTTGGATCACTCATTGAGCGTGGTCTTCCAAGACCAGATTTGACCACTTTAGGCCCATCGTCGTCTTTGCCATCGCCTTTCTTCTTACTTGAATCGGCTTTATCCTTCTTCCGAGTGTACGGCTTCCTCTCTTTCTTCGGTTTGGTAGGTGTTGATGAATCATTTTTATCTTTCTTTGTTTTTGTTTTCCCCTGCCCCGCTTTGGATTTGCTAGTTGTTGTTGTTGCTGTGCTAGGTGTCATGGCATTCTTGCCACCCATGAGAGCATCACATTCACTCGAGTTCTGCCGCTGTTGTGACGCTGTTACATTTTGATCCAGCCACTGCCCAAATGCATCGTCTGGATTCGCCCCATCCAATAAAAATCCAGGAAGTGCCAAAGAATTCGCTCTCATTCGATGGAGGTTAATATCATCTATCGAATCACCCCTCGCTCTGGACACCCTTGAAAATTGAATCGGTTCTACAGAATCATGGGACACCTCCCCAGCAATGGGAACACCACCTTCCCCCTCTCCTCCTCCTCCCCCAGCAGCAGCAGCAGAAGAAGAATGAGCTTGTTCATCATTCGTCCCCCCCTCAATCCCCTCCATATCACCAAACATCATATCCGTATCATCATCACCCCCAACATTCAAAAAGTCCAAATCCAAATCCCCCAACAAGTCTACATCCGACGATCGAGACAATAATGCTCCCGACTTGATCATCTCTTCAAGGGCGGATGTGTCTCCTGATTCATACTTGTCGATTGCACCCTGTACGGAACTATCGCCGGCGATGATTAGATCTTTCAGGAGAGATTTTTGATCACGGCTGATTATGCCATTGTCTTCTAGGTCGGACATGGACCGGAGTCTGCCGGAGATGCTCTGTTTTGGGGCGGGGTGTGTGTGCAGGATGTTTTTTACATGCATATTACAGAGGTTAGAAAAAGACAAACGTTTTTGTTGTTGATACAGGAAACCAATGGGAACATCATACACACTCTTCAAGAGAAACTTACCCCAGCCCTCATGCGCTTCCCAAAATGACTATTCTCATACGAAGTTCCAAAATGAGTTGGTGGAGTGTGAGAAATTGGTTGATGATGCTTCTGCTGTTGTTGTTGTTGCTGCACGCTACTACTGTTGTTGTTGTTGTTGTTGTTATAAATGCCATTTAAGAACATGGCAGCACTTCCATGACTCTCCCCTCTCCCTCTTGCACCACCTACAGGGATAGCTCTACTAGTAGTAGCCGACGTATAATTGCTCGTAAGTGGTGTTGTATCAGTATCCATTGACATGATACCAGAAGAAATCGACGAACTAGTCCCTTCTGGAAGTCGTGGTAGATTCGCCGCCTGATGTAGTAGTGGTGTTGTCTGCTGTTGTTGCTGCTGCTGTTGTTGTTGTTGTTGTTGCACCACCCCTCCCAACATGGAATTAAATGTAGACGATGTTGATCCCGAAATGGCCGTGGTAGACGTTCCCTCCGACATGGCATCGCCCACCAGTGGTGTTAGTAATCCGCTTATACTCATCCCCCGCCCATCTTTGCCCAAATGTGTGAAAATTTGATCAAATTCGGATCCCATGGTGAGTGACCTATCCCGATCAGTTTCTTCTTTGATACCGGATAATGGGATGTCAATTGTTAGTGGTGCAGGTGACGATGATGTTGGTGGTGGTGGTGGTTGTGGCGCTTGCTGATTATTTGTTTGACCATGATTGTAATTATTATTATTGTTGTTGATATTTTTCTGAGCATGTTCGTAATGTGTCAGTAGTGATCCAAGATTGCCCTGCTGCGGCGATGATTGTTGTTGTTGTGAATGCTCATCGTGAGAGGAGGTTACGCTCCCCCCAACAACGCTACTACCGTCAGGCGGTGCAGTTAGCGTTCCTTTTCCCGTTCTGGTTGCCACCATTTACGTTTATTTTATGTTTAATGCGCTGTATTCCCGTATGGTATGCAATATTATATTTTTTGAACTTGTTTATTCGGTCGTGTTGTCAGAATTGTAGGAGATGTGTATTTTTTCTTATTAGCAACAAGACTGTTTGACGATGGTAATTGAAATTGTATTATAAGGAGGCCACCGCACCATTCAGAGCAGCATTGCCACTTTCTTTATGCAGTCGACGACGATGAAAATAATAGACAGAAGGTATGTTTGCTCAGAGGAGGCAGCTGCTTCGATAGTACAGCCAGCTGCTAATAAAGCCCCAGGAGGCGTGCGTGATGATGTGTTGTTTTTCTTTCACGTGCGCATGTCGAGATGGCGGTGGCTTTCGGGGGGGGGGAAACCAAGGCCCCTCCCCTCCAAAACTGAGTCACGAGCGATAATTCAAAACTGTGCGACAAACGTGTTGCAAACTTTTTTGCCGCGACTCAAAAAAGGTGGTTCCGCGACAGTCTCATGTCGCCACATGAGCTTTCTGGTAAAGATCACGGTACGACACTAACATATTTACATAGCCGCCTTGCACAAAAGGAGCCAAAACGTCAGTCGCGTCACTCATGGCAAACACCGCGCTGCTTTGGCTTGTGCTACTTACCACAACAACGCAACTAATATATCCTATCACCATGAAGATCTCCGCCGCCATCGCCACTCTCCTCGCCTCCACCTCCCAGGTAGCCGCCTTCGCTCCCGCCAAGCTCGCACCTAAGACCGTCCGCTACTCCACCTCCATCCGCAGTGTCACCGCCGCCCAAAAGGAGTTCTTTGGCATTACAGAAGAAGAAGCAGCACCTGCTGCTGCCCTATCGCAAGATGAACTAAAGAAAATGGTCGGGTACAAGTCAGTCGATGACTATGTCAAATCTGGAATGGTCGTTGGTCTTGGAACAGGGTCCACTGCCTACTTCGCCGTCGAACGGTTGGGACAATTGCTCAAGGATGGGACATTGACCGATATTGTGGCCATCCCTACCTCCATCCGGACGAAGGAACAGGCGGAGGAACTTGGTATTCCTCTCGTAACTCTTGACACTCACTCAAAGTTGGATGTTGCAATTGATGGAGCCGATGAGGTTGATCCCGATCTTAACCTTGTCAAGGGTGGTGGAGGAGCTCTTCTCCGTGAGAAGATGGTGGAGGTTTGTGCGGATAAATTCATTGTTATCGTTGATGAATCGAAGCTTTGTGATGGACTTGGACCTGGTTTCCCACTCCCCGTGGAGATCACCCCCTTCTGCCATGAGCACACTATCCGTACGATTGCGGCACTCCCATCTTGTGAGGGATGTGATGCCGTGCTTCGTATGGGGTCCAGTTCATCCAATGTGAATGATGGAGATGAAATTGCTATTACTGACAATGGAAACTACATTGTCGACCTTCACTTTAAGGAGGCGATCAAGGATGCACCAACAATGGCCTCGGAGCTTAAGAATACAGTTGGAGTTGTTGATCATGGATTGTTCTGTGGTATGACCACTGCTGTTATTATTGCTGGCAGTGATGGTATTTCTGTAAAGGAGTAAGCAGTAGAGAAGATGTTTGAACAACAATTTACTTCTTTTTCTCGGTCTTTGTGGGCAATTGATTGGGTGCAACTGGTGATAGTACAGTCTCTCTCCTAGGAAGCAGACTTTTTTATGTTGGATTAAAACTATTGTCAGAGCAAAAGTAAAATTAACAAAATTGTCTGCTATGAGACTGAATAAAAAATTTATCATGAGAGTTGGTTTCCTTGCAGCTGCATTGATGTAGCCCGACAATTAAATAAGTACTGGCGTATGTTGTTTGTTTTCGCGGCAAAAATGCGCTGGTAACTGATGCTTCGTATGCAAGAGACTTCTTACTCTACTTTAGAGAGCAAGGTATAGTCAAACATTATCAAGTGTTATCTTACAAATTCAAATTCAACACCATAAACAACAATATGTATCCCCGGCTCAATCCTTGATAGTAAATATTTGGTCACTTTCTGAACATTCATCTGACATCAAGTTCCTAATGATATCCATAACACACTGCAGCGATCCTCCGGACTTGGTTATCCTTTCCCGCAGCTTATCCTCATGAACTTCAACGCCATTGATTCTGTTGAGCCTGTTAATTAAATCTCCAATTTCATGTTCCTCAATGGTCATATTTTCATCTTTGTCGCTTCTAATGACGACTTGCAGAAGGTTCTGCAATACATTAGCCTTTAAGTTTGATTGCATCTTGGCAAGGATTTCTTTATTGTCCTTCACTTGCTCTTCAAAAGCTGCAATACTCTGTCCTTGTGTCTGGGTAATCACATCTAGTGCTTGTTCGACGTCCTCTAATCGATCCACTGTGTCTGAAAGTTCAACGACAGTTTCATGTAGGCGCTTGTTCTCTTTACCTAAGCGGTCTACTTGTTCTGACAGAGCTTTGTGAGTCTCTTGCAGAGCAAGCACATCAGTCAGTCTCCTCTGCTGCCAATAAGCATATGGTCCGATGACGCTGTGAAATAGATAAGTAATACGAAACGTGTCTTGTTATTAGCCGACACAAGATCGAACTGACACCTTCACTTGACAACACACAAAAAAATGTGAACTCACCATGACAGCCCACCGGCTGCGAAGACTATACTAACAGGTTGAATGATCATTGCAGCCACCGACGTACCCACAGAAGCAGCACCGATACCGGCAGCAAATATCTCCATTGGTGTATGAGAAGCAACTGGTCTCAGAGCTGACCCCCCATCGGCTTCGCCTGAGTGACGAGCAGTCGAACGCCTTGGGCTAGGTCTTTCCTCATCTTCCGATTCAGAGGCAGAGAAAACACTTTCATCATCAGAGTCCTCCTCAATAATTCGCCGGACCATTGTTGCTGTTATTTCTATTCCATTCTATTGTTGTTGCTGCTCCGTCTACACCAGTCTTACGCCATTGCAACGAGGCCACGCGTCTCTCTAGCTATCTTCGGGTTTTTGGTGGTGTTTTCCATCGTTTTTTGCGGGAGACATTAAAGCAAAGATCCCTATTATCGCTGACTGAGCCTATGCCGATGCCTTCCATCAACCGTGCGTACGTTTGCGCTTTTTGAACGTGTACCATAGCGCGCGTAGATTGGAGTTTTATTTAGCGATAAGCGGGATTTGGGGCTCTTTCAAAGACACAAAGAAGAGACAAAAATGAAAAATGATAAAAGCAAGAAAAGCAAGAGTGGCGGGCGGGCAACACTTCTTGTCAGCAGTGGATGGACATAATCAAAACAGCATAGGCAAGAAGAAGCAAGAGCTAAAGGTGATGAAGGCAACGCTTCTTGGTAGCACTGGACATAAATCAAAGTAAAAACAGCATCATCAAAAAAAATGGAAAACGAAAACGCAATAGAAGAGGGAGGTGTCCCTGCAAACGACACAGACCCCAAAGAACAGAAGAAGAAGCTCAAAAAGATAGCAAACCACACCCCGATGGAGTTACTATCCGGTGCCTTTGCCGGTCTCTCTGTAGGGACCTCTGTTACTGCCATGGTCATGGCTCCGTCGACCGTAGTGTTTGTTGCTGGAGCAATGAGTAGCGTGATTGGTCCATATGCATACTATCAACAGACAAAACTCACCGACATTCTCGCCCTCAAGCAGACACACGAGGCAGTGAAGCGTGAGGTAGACCGTCTTTCGGAGGAGAACATTCGTCTCAACCAGACTGTGATAGAGCTCTCTGACACTATTGATAGGTTAGAGGATGTGGAGCAAGCGTTAGATGTGATCACTCAGACACAAGGACAAAGTGTGGAAGCATTTGCGGAGCAGGTGAAAGAGAACAGAGATATTTTAGGTCAGATGCAAAAGAATCTGAGGGCCAATGTGCTGCAGAATTTATTACAGGTGGTTATCCGTAGTGATAGAGACGATAATATGCAGATTGAGTTTGATGAGATAGATCCTTTGATTACAAGGATCAAGAAGATCAATGGCGTTGAGGTAAGGGAGGATAAGTTTAGGGAAATGATGACCACATCTGGAGGAAGTCTCTCCAATGTCATGGATATTATTAAGAACCTGATGTCAGAGGATCAAGTTGGAGAAGAGTCGTCCATCTTTATCATCAAAGATGAAGGTTCCGTTGCATCATATTGAGCTTTGGAGTTGAATGCATAGTTTGTTAATATTGTTTTTAAGGTATGTTTATGTCGCGAAAGCATGAGAGATAGATCAGCAGAGCATAACTATATCATCATTTGCAATTTCCTCGACATCTGGTACTCTTGAAAGCACATAAACGTAATCAAGTATTAATTGGTAAGTAGCAAGTAAATTGCAAGTAGCGAGTAGCAAGATAGCAACATCCCAATTCTTGAAATCATCATCAATGTATTGTACGCAAGTTGCAGGTTGCAACTCGTTAAGTAGGAGAATCTCATCTTATGATAGGTAGGTGGGCATACAACATCTAGCATAAAGTAATGTACCGTACTTATGGTATCGGCAGGGACTTATGTAGAGAGTAGAACATCGACCATTCTCCCTTCTCTTCGGCAAGGTCTTCTTCTCCTCCCCTTTCCCGCCATAATCTCGCCCACCCAGCCAAACGCCAACAAGCCAAAACAATTCAACCATGATCGCCGCAGTGAGAACCAGCGCTGTCCGTGCCGCCACCAGGCGGCCAATGTCCACCACGTCCGCACCTAAGATGCACAAGGCCAAGGATACGTGGGGAGAATTGGTAAAGACCCGCCCTCCTCCTGGACACGATCATGTAAGCATTAAATAATATTTTTTTATTTTTTTCAACCGCCGATCGGCTGTTGTTGGTGTGGACGGAACAAAATCAAGCTCAGTGTGAATCTGTACAGGAGCTCATGAAGAGAAGCGCAGCTTTTTAGGAGCGACTGGATTCGGAATGCCCACTTCTCTGCGGCTGTTGGTTATTTGTTAAAAAAAATCCATGATGGGTTGAAGAATAGGTTCATCATTTTTGTCTCCGGGGCGGCAGCTGTGTGGCGCCTACACTCTTCCCATTATTGCAATGCCTTCCCGATTTACTTGCATGCATTCTTACTCATTATTTTATCTTCCCGCTCTCGTTTTTATATGCAGACTGTCTTTGAGCCACCATACAGCACCCCTGTCATCGCTGCCTTCACTGTCGGTATCATCAGTACTGGATATGGAATGATGTACTTCGGAATGCGCCACCAACAATACAAGCAGGGATACTGGAAATAAATTGTTGATACTGTGGGGGAGGGGGAAACTAGATTGATTAATCGGAGGAAGTGTTGAGGAGCTTGCCTTAGTGTGCTGGTAGAAGCACTGATTTCAGTGCTTCAGTGTAAGATAGAATTTAAGCAGGAAAATTAACTAAACTAATAATTGCCTGTTTGGATATATTATTAAAGGTGCCAAATTAACTTTGACATAGCGCTGCAACTCCACAGAACTCTCTGGAACAACACAACCTGCATTTAAGGAATGCGTTTGATTATTATTATTTTAATTAACGTTTTCTGACAATCATAGTTGCAACTGCCACAAGACTTACAGCAGCAGACAAAAATGCCATATTTTTTACAATGTTTTCTGCCTTGTTCTTCTTTTCCGGAGCCGTTACTGTAACTCCACCAGCTCCGGCACAAAGGACGGCAGTTGTCATTCCACAGAACAAACCGTGATCAACTACACCACAAAGAGCTTTCAAATCCGCAGCCATTTTGGGCACATTCTTAATGGCTTCAGTAAAGTGTAAATCAACGATGTAGTTTCCATTGTCAGTGACGGCAATTTCATCACCATCAACCTTATTGTTCGAGCTGGAACCCATACGGAGCACTGGTTTACATCCAGCACAAGAAGGGAGTGCAGCAATAGTGCATATTGTGTGCTCGTGGCAGAATGGTGTGATCTCAACGGGGATAGGGAAGGTGGGTCCAAGTCCACCACAAAGTTTGGATTCGTCAACAATTACAATGAACTTGTCAGCAGCCAATTCAACCATCTTCTCCCTCAACAACGCGCCTCCACCACCCTTGACAAGATTGAAGCCAGGGTCAACATTATCAGCTCCATCAATCGCCACATCCAGCTTCGAATGAGTGTCAAGAGTTACAAGAGGAATGCCCAGACTCTCAGCTTGCTCTTTTGTCCTGATAGAAGTTGGGATGGCAACAATATCCTTCAATTCGCCAGATTTTAGCTTTTGTCCCAAGCGCTCGACCGCATAGTAGGCAGTGGATCCCGTGCCGAGTCCGACCACCATGCCAGATGACACATAGTCATCTACAGATTTGTATCCGGTCTGCTTTTTCAATTCTTCTTGCGATGTCATTTTGATGGTGTAGGAAGGGAGGTACTTAGTATGATTGATGTGCATGCAAATGAATGAGTGATGGTTGATGGTGATGTTGATGTAGGCTTTCGGGTATAAGGGGGCGGCCTATCCGATTTCAGGGGGATTCCCCTCCTTTTCCCCCTCCAAGAAACAGGGGGGACGGCTAGTTAGAGGATTCTCCCGTGATTACGGTCTAAATCTAGCCGAAATCGGGCTAAAAAAGACTTTTTGCAGATCAATTTAGACGATTTTGCCTCCTGCGAGCCACCCCGATTTCAGGGGGCGCCCCCGGCTCCCCCTTATACCCGAAAGCCTATGTTGATGTTGTTAATGTGTGGCGTGTGGCGGGAACGTGCGAGGAAGTTTATTGCCGCCACTTTTTGATGCGGTATCCCAGCAGCTTATTGCTATTGTCATTGTGCGACCGAGTTGATTAGTGCTGACAGCACTTGCTACAAAGCCTACTCATATCAATTACTCCTATTACATTTATCTACCCCCATCCTCAATCGACTCAGTCAACAGCTCCAAAAGCCTGTCAAAACCTATGGCATGCCACATCTGCTGCCAGTTATTGTCAATCTTAGGTTCATCTACACCTCTCCTTGCTACAGTGTGCATCTGTTCAGGAGCTGCACCATAAGGATACATACCTGCCGCTTTCGCGCGCTGGTGCATGGCAGTTAATTCATCGTCTGTCATGACAGGGTTACGACTCATGAAGTTGATCCCCTCGAACACCCTTACTCCACCTCGTTCCAAACACTGGAATTGGATGGCTTCGGTGTACTCTCCAGTCGTTGGATCCTTCTTCACGTCTACAATGTAGTTTGGGAATTCTACACCAAAACCCTTCTCGCGGAGGATGCCCGGAGGGTCGTTTGCGTCAACTCTTCCGAACAAAAAGTAGTGAGCGCCGTTTGCGACTGGGGATTTATCCCAAGACAATTTAGCAGAGTCCGGTGCTGGTCCCTTCACCCCAAAGTCATCAATCCAACCCTGTCGATCTGGTGTCAGCTTGATATCAAGCGTTGTGTCATATACCTCTTTGAATTGCGTCCAGTCATGAAATTTCTGTTCGTACCATTTACCTTGATATTTGTCCAAATCAAAGTCGTCCATACTCGGCTGGCGTACGTCCTCATACGCTGGACATCCTTTGACAACTTGCCCTTGATAGCTATCATTTAGTTGAAGGTTAAAATCGCCAAGACCTGCTTGTCCGTCCAAGCCTGCTCCAACATAAGTAAGGAATGCTGACAATGCAGCCACGTTGAGGGCATTCCTAAACTCCTTCGAGAATGCAGTTAAACCGATGAACAGTATATTTGCCATCAAGAACGACGCCGGTACAAGGTCAAGGACCATTGGGCCTGGACTGCCGTGTAGGACATCACTGATCCATAAAATTGGCTGTAACAATGGATGCCCAACTGCGAAGAATATCCAAAAGTTGAAAGCGTCCCAGAAATCCTTTGGATCTGATACGTTGTCTTTCATGACTGATAAGTTTGTGAAGAATTCAGACCATGCTCCAGCATGGATAGCAATACCAACTGCACCACACGCAGCCGCAATAAGGCTAAGCGTACCTTCAGAAATGTTGAGGTTTGACAAAAAGTTCCCGGATGAAGACGATGAAGATGAAGCGACCACCTTTTCTAAAAGTTCAACAAATGCATCGGCATACTCCGCGTTTGTTTCTTCACTGACGATCGGTGATGCAGGGTTGAATGTTAGCTTCATGGATCCATCGACCGTAATCGTAGACACGGAATACAAACATCCTGAACGGCTGTGTGGTGTTCCATAAAAGACATCTAGCACTTCATATTTACCGTGCTTGATCTGAACATTCGTGATGCCATCTGGTGAGTAAGCAGTTTCGTAATTTACGACAATAATCACCAGCTAACACTTTTTGCACGTACCTGAATGTTTCCACGTTCACTTGCACCATCTCTCTTGACAGATGCTTGTCTCTCATATACGCCATTGTTGGAAATGCCTGCACTGTATGCTCGACCTTGTGAGTCTTTACTCCTGGCTGTTAAATCTACGAGGTTGTTCATGTCGCTAATTGTCATAGCGAAATCGAAAACTCGTACTGCGTGGACAGGGCCATCAGATTGAACGAACTTATTGGTTTGCATTCTTCCCTCTCTCGACAGAGCCCAAAATAGCTTTTGGTTCTCACTTGATTCCGGATTTGAGCGGACTCTCTCCCCAGAACGGTCTTGTATGGGACCTAGCATGAGGTCATTCGAACCAGCCATACAAGCAACGGTCTCACATTTGTCAAGTTGTGCACCAAACCTTCTCATGTCTAGCGATTGTAAAACTTTGTAATTCCTCTTTGTTCCAGCCTTGGCATCACCACCATCAATGAAATCAGATGAAGTCAATGCTGCCGCGGCAGTAAGAGCATTGGTGATGGTAACACCATTTGCACGACAGGCCTCCAGCAAAGCTGCCGTAGTCTCTTTTGACAGCTTTCTAAATTGCAAGACTGTTTTTCGCTCAGAACTAGTTTCGCTCTCTCCTCCTGCACTTTGTCCCATTATTGTTGTGATAGCTGATAACGTACTGTCTCCTGCTTTTTCTGAGTCAGGCAGGATAACGGGATTGCGGAAACCTTCGGCAGCTTTGTCAGCAACATATTTGAGTGTTGATGGAGTTATTCCTTCAGTTTGAACATCAGACCAACGGTTCTCTAAACCAAGCACAGAATCTTCCATCGCTATAGGCATCTCTTGTGAAGAAGCTTTGTTGGATATTGTACCGTTTTCTTCAATAGAAGCTATGTCAGCAATCATCTGGTCCACTAGCATATTTACTGACCCTTGATCCGAAATAGCGTGGTTTGATGCAAATACTAATGCACACGGACCATCGCCATTGTTCAATCTGTGCAAAGTCAATCTCCATAGGGGCCCGGTACTCGCATTTTTGTACCATGATCCATCATCAATATCTGTTGAGAAATTGTCTTGCCAGCTTTTTGCTAATGCATCACTATCGGTCCCATCAACGTCTACCACACGAAGCACATCCTTACTAGAAAACGTATTTTCATTCGGCGCAACAAAAGTGCAAGGATTGGGTTCACCTTTACGCACCATCTGGAACAAGTCAATGCGTTCATCGGGCTCTCCGTCTCCCTCGACGTGACAGCGTAGTAGCGGATGCGTGTCCATCGCCATCTCAATAGCTTGTGACAAAGCCTCAATGGAAGGAGTTGCTGACAAAAGTGTTACCGATACATGCGACATACTGGGAAATGCCTCTTCGCCTTTGTCCAATTTTGGCTGATACTGACGAGGCAACATGAGCAATTCTTGGGAGCCCAGCGCGCGTTTAGACGATTCAACATTATTTGTAGATTGCAAAACATCAGTAGCGGCCGGTGAAGTTGTTGAAGCGAGCTGCGTAGGTGATCGAATATTTGGTCGAGGTACAGAAAAAGCTTCGATGCTCAGAATGCACCAAGGCACAATGGCCAAGGCAGTAGTAGCATGAGTCTTCATGGCATGGAGATAATGGATAACATTTAACTGCAAATGATGATACTTAGTGTGATCTTGTGTAGTGATGAGTGGAAGGATTGAAGATCTCCAGCAATTTCAAATTGAAGTCCCATACGCAGTTAAAGGGACTCCTTTTCTTTAGCGTACCGTAGGGCAACTCCGCACTGTAGGTACCATACGTACGCTACTTAAGTATTACCGGAACAGGCTACAGGGGTCAAAAAAGGTGTCTAACACCTCTTCGATACGTACACAAAATTGTAGGAATTGGTACACACCCAAAAAATGCTTCCCGCATTTTGTGGAGGAGAGACAATAAGCCCTGCAAAGTTTTTCTACGTACACGTAGTACAATTCCTACAGTAGCTACTCCTACCAAATTCGGGCGGGAACATGACTTTTTCACTGTCACATCAGAAAATGCTAGCTGTTCGCTCAATATCGTTAGACACTTTTTCTGTAATTCACGTTTTTTGACCCCTGTAGCAGGCTACCTACATATCTGATAAAGTGTCCGGACTTCCTGCGTCAGGACATCCTAGACCGGGCGGACTTCCGAATGCAACTGTTCTACTATTATTTATGTATTGCGGTAGACACACTATGCAATGATGTGATGTTTGGTATGCTTACAAATGATCTTGGTATTTTCGTCTGCCTCCACAAGAAGTGCAGAAAAAGAAGAGAAATTTTCATCAATTGTATGTACTCTTATCTCTTTGTCGTTTAAGATTTTGGTGCCTTTTGGCACCCATAATATTTTTTCAATAGCCTACTGTAGCACTGTTATTACACTCCCTACATCGCAGTTATGACCACCAAATGATACAACATGTTAATATTACTTATTATGAAGGTGTCGGTGTGCTGGGTTTGCCCAAATATTTATTACCATTGCGGTTTAGTGTAATAGTAGTTGGGCGATGAATCCGCGCCACAAAAAAAATATTTTTACCACCAACTCGATGGAAATACCATGTAATTCATTATTCAACGCCTTTAGATGACCTTTCCCCTTTCGTAATTAATTTCCGCACTATCACCGCCGACTATATTGGGCCTCTAGAAGCTGCTCATTGACATATTCATTGTGTTACATACGATAGTGACGTCAAATTTTGTGCTAAAATTGGGCATCACCACACCACCTATTTGGCTGTAGCGTCGCTGCTAGTTGGGTAGATTGCTCTATCAGTGGTAATACACTCCCATACTATTGTGATCGACCGTGGGGCGCCGCTAGAAGCTGCTCGTTGGCATATTCATTGCTTTACATGATGAACTAAGGTATTTTGCGGCGATGCACATTCACAACGAATGGTGATGATAGGTGACACCGATGCTCAACTAATACGGGTCTTTTGGAGAGCGCCATTGTTGGGGATAAATTTGTTGGTGTTGGGGATGGAATTGATGGCAGGGTAGGCGCTGATAATGGTAATAACAGCAAATGCCGAGGGTCGGGATTATTTGGTCATATTAGGTGCCTCTTCATTTTTTTGTGTGGTTGACTTTTTTCGAGCATGTTATTTTTGTTCTTCTAGCACTAATGATAACATGAAAATATGCTGCAATATAAAATCGGATGTGCTCTTTCACGCTGTATCCTTGGTTTTTGCTAAAAGTTGATTTATTAATGATTTTAGCGTACGCCTATAGAGGTACAAATAGGTGACATGTGGCACCCGAAACGACAAAGAGAATATTAGATCAAAACAGGTTCAACTTCGTCAGCATACAAAACGCATCTATCGTCGTCAATACGCGCAAGAGCCGCTTCTAGTGGCCCATTATAGTCGGTGGCGATACTATACAAGCACATCAGCACTGCGCAGACAATCAGCGTACGTAGAAGCGATGCTACAGTCTCGTAGCTGATATGAGAGGTCCAGGTCAGGCTGCCCGGCAGCACCACAATGAACCAAATCGCATCAACCGTCGTCAATATGGGCACGAGCCGCTTCTAGTGGACCATTATCGTCGGTGACGATACTATACAAGCACAACAGCACTGCGCAGACAATCAGCGTACGTAGAAGCGATGCTACAGTCTCGTAGCTGATATGAGAGGTCCAGGTCAGGCTGCCCGGCAGCACCACAATGAACCAAATCGTATCAATCGTCGTCAATATGGGCATGAGCCGCTTCTAGTGGCCCATTATAGTCGGTGGCGATACTATACAAGCACAACAGTACTGCGCAAACAATCAGCGTACGTAGAAGCGATGCTACAGTGTCGTAGCTGATATGAGAGGTCACCACAATGAACCAAATCGTATCAACCGTCGTCAATATGGGCATGAGCCGCTTCTAGTGGCCCATTATAGTCGGTGGCGATACTATACAAGCACATTAGCACTGCGCAGACAACCAGCGTACGTAGAAGCGATGCTACAGTGTCGTAGCTGATATGAGAGGTCCAGGTCAGGCTGACCCGCAGCACCACAATGAATCAAATCGTATCTATCGTCTTCAATATCGGCAGGAGCCGCTTCTAGTGGCCCATTATAGTCGGTGGCGATACTATACAAGCACATTAGCACTGCGCAGACAATCAGCGTACGTAGAAGCGATGCTACAGTGTCGTAGCTAATATGAGAGGTCCAGGTCAGGCTCGCCGGCAGCACCACAATGAACCAAGTCGTATCAATCGTCCTCAATATGGGCATGAGCCGCTTCTAGTGGTCCATTATAGTCGGTGGCGATACTATACAAGCACATTAGCACTGCGCAGACAATCAGCGTACTTAGAAGCGATGCTACAGTGTCGTAGCTGATATGAGAGGTCCAGGTCAGGCTGACCCACAGCACCACAATGAACCAAATCGTATCAATCGTCGTCAATACGCGCATGAGCCGCTTCTAGTGGCCCATTATAGTCGGTGGCGATACTATACAAGCACATTAGCACTGCGCAGACAACCTGCGTACGTAGAAGCGATGCTACAGTGTCGTAGCTGATATGAGAGGTTTAGGTCAGGCTGGCCGGCAGCACCACAATGAACCAAATCGTATCAATCGTCGTCAATATCGGCAGGAGCCGCTTCTAGTGGTCCATTATAGTCGGTGGCGATACTATACAAGCACATTAGCACTGCGCAGACAACCAGCGTACGTAGAAGCGATGCTACAGTCTCGTAGCCGATACAAGAGGTTTGGGTCAGGCTCGCTCGCCGGCAACACCACAATGAACCAAATCGTATCCATCGTCTTCAATACGCGTATGAGCCGCTTCTAGTGGCCCATTATAGTCGGTGGCGATACTATACAAGCACATATACAAGCACATTAGCACTGCGCAGACAATCAGCGTACTTAGAAGCGATGCTACAGTGTCGTAGCTGATATGAGAGGTCCAGGTCAGGCTGGCCGGCAGCTCCACAATGAACCAAATCGTATCTATCGTCGTCAATACGCGCATGAGCCGCTTCTAGTGGCCCATTATAGTCGGTGGCGATACTATACAAGCACAACAGCACTGCGCAGACAACCAGCGTACTTAGAAGCGATGCTACAGTGTCGTCGCTGATATGAGAGGTCCAGGTCAGGCTGACCCACAGCACCACAATGAACCAAATCGTATCAATTGTCTTCAATACTAGTGGCCCATTATAGTCGGTGGCGATACTATACAAGCACATTAGCACTGCGCAGACAACCAGCGTACGTAGAAGCGATGCTACAGTGTCGTCGCTGATATGAGAGGTCCAGGTCAGGCTCGCTCGCCGGCAGCACCACAATGAACCAAATCGTATCCGTCGTCGTCAATACGCGCATGAGCCGCTTCTAGTGGCCCATTATAGTCGGTGGCGATACTATACAAGCACAACAGCACTGCGCAGACAACCAGCGTACGTAGAAGCGATGCTACAGTGTCGTAGCTGATATGAGAGGTCCAGTGTGGGTTAGCTACCTGTGCTTCAAACTATCAAATCGTATCCGTCGTCGTCAATATGGGCATGAGCCGCTTCTAGTGGCCCATTATAGTCGGTAGTGATACTATACAAGCACATTAGCACTGCGCAGACAATCAGCGTCCGTAGAAGCGATGCTACAGTGTCGTAGCCGACATGAGAGGTCCAGTGTGGTCAGGCCAGCAGCACATCAAACTACTAAATCGTATCTATCGTCCTCAATATTGGCACGAGCCGCTTTTAGTAGCCCATTATAGTCGTCGGTGATAGTACAGATGCACATTGGCACTGCTCAGACGTATGGCGTTCTTAGAAGCGATGCTACAGTGTCGTAGCTGATATGAGAGGTCCAGTGTGGTCTAGGTACCTGTGCTTCAAACTACCAAATCGTATCTATCGTCCTCAATATGGGCACGAGCCGCTTCTAGTTGCCCATTATAATCTGCGGTGATAGTATACAAGCACATTGGCACTGCTCAGACGTTTGGCGTTCTCTGATGCAATGCTAGAGCTTCGTAGCCGATACGAGAGGTCCAGTGTGGGTTAGCTTCCTGTGCTTCAAACTATCAAATCGTATCTATCGTCCTCAATATTGGCACGAGCCGCTTCTAGTGGCTCATTCCTTGCCTACCCTTTCTTGCTCTGCACAAGGCAGTGAGAAAAAGAATCTCGACAGAGGAGGAGAACCAGAGTATATAAGATTGCCTTCGATAAAATAGTTCTTCAGTTTGGGAGGTGAGGAGGTTGGAGCGTCATAGTACATTTCCGCGCCGCCAACATTGGCACCTCCCTCTATGAATTTAGAAAGCATGCCTTCTGCTCCTCTCCTTTTTCAGTTGGTATTGGCCAATGGTCCATCCAGCGATTCGTTGCAGTTACCATAGCGCCATTGAATACCTAGTATGGTAGGTGGTATATATTATGGGAGCTCTCGATGGCGGAGCGAGCTCAACCTTTCGACCAGTAGACGTAGATTTGTTTACGCTTGTCATTGTGGTTGATGCTTAGCGTAGCACCTATGAGCCTTTGCTACGAGTTTACGAAGATAGGATTCTGAGAATGGTGATTCCCGCAAATTGTTCAAAATTCCGAAAATTAGAAAAATTGCGGGAGACTTGCACAGAAACTGATCGAAGGCACGCTGTAGTCCTCGGTATCGAGATCCTAAGTACTTACGTGTAAGTATTAAAAAAAATTAAAAAATGCGCGAATATGGTTTGGCGGAAAGAAATCACGGATCTCTATAACCTCTGGTCCTAGATGGCTTTTTTCAATAGCCACAGATGCCAAAACATCATTTTGCAATGATATTGCACCAATATCGGACGATTAGAGCAATCATGTCACTCAATGCCCCCAGTACTGATGGGAATGCGTCCCCAGGTCCCTTTGGGGGTCAGACAGGGGCTGGCGGGCCGCGACGGATCGACAACAGAGGCAATTATGGCCGAACGAATCGCAGAAAATAAGCATTGGAGGAGAGATGAAAGCACACGAATTAATTTCCGAGATGATGCACGGCCTTCCTCAAAGTATGCAGCGCTCGTCATTAAAAGACTTCGCCCGCGAAATTCTTTGCTTTATCGACAATCCAACAAATCTGCCCAGTCGAATGAAGCTTTTAAGTTGGTGGAACAAGTGCTTCTTTACGTCGTCAAGAAGTGCATTCTCCAGCTGAAGATATTCGTCTCGGAGCTACCATTCGCTTGCCTGTTGCCTCAGGGTGTCTGCGTGCAAAACGATTTGAAACGAGAGAAGATGAAGTCACGAAAGAGTTGTTCATGTCTCGCCGGCAGCATCCTTTTTCTCTGTTATTTGGACCAATCGAATGAAAAGAGACAATGACAGGCTGCCAGAAGGGTTGCCGTAGCAAAGCTATGGGTGGCAGTGATGACATTCGGTAATCAACACAACATTGCATTGCTTTGATCTGTCGGCGGAGGGCTGAACACTTTGCAAAATGATGTTTTGGCATCTGTGGCTATTGAAAAAAGCCATCTAATCTCAGAGGTTACAGAGATCAGGCCGTCCCTCCAAAATTAAAACCCTCGCGCAAAAAAATATTTTGGGATAAAATTCGAATGATCTCTGTTCCGAGGACTACAGCGTGATCGAAGGAGAATTCTGTGCCGAACGCCAAAAGCTCACTTCTCAAAGCGAGCAGTGAGCTCTTCGATGATGCCATTGTGCTTTGCTAATAAAATCAACGCAATCGACAACGGCAACATTTGTTATGCGATACAAGGAAATCTGAGCAACAACACGTCGAGTCCAAAATTTGGTCAAATTGATCTGGCCGAACTTGGTCATGTTGTTTCCTTCACCGCTAAGAAGCCAGCATTTTTTTCCACCGGCAATAGGGTCTCAGGCTCAGGTGTGAAGGTCAAAGGAGCCAAGACATTCAAAGGAAGTCCTTTCGCTCGAATCACTCCAAACTTCATCCTATTGCCCTTTGGTCAACAATGTATTTCCGGAAAGATTGATGATGAGGAGACCCTGTCGAATGTAGAATCATGGTGTCGTCCAGCGGCAGAGATTCTAGATGCTATTCATTCCGCTATGTCCAGAGAGGAGGAAACTGAGGCACTCTTTCAGGCGATCTCTGTGAGTCAAACAAAGAGGATGAACTCCTGCTGCCGGATTTCACTGCGCAACGTATTGAGCCGAAAATTCCATACGTTTCTATCGAATACATTGACATTGACGAAGAGGATGATGATGTTGAGGTCCATCCTGCCCTCCAGGAACGTTTCAAATTACGGGTCAACGAACCTGTACCTGTACCTCAGCCGGCAGCACCTGCACCCCAACCAGCACCCCTCCCTCATCAAACTTCCACTCAGCCAAGCATGAACCAGCAAGTCATTCTAGTCAGGACGGAGGATTCGAATAGGAATCAGATCCAATCTCAAAACGCTCAAGCCCGATGGGCTTTGTTCTTCGTCTGTGGAGACGTCAGTAATTTGACTCCTGTTACAGCGAACAATGTTTCTGTACCGACGTTCACTTCCTCCTTCAAGAATATTCTCCAAAATCCTCATGCCTCTATTCGTCAAGACGCAATGACTGATTTGATTACCTCCGTCGCTGATCAATGGGCAGAAGAAAAAGGGACTACGGCAGATATCACAGTCGTCCCAGACACTTTCTCAAAAGCCATTCTTTCGGGTTGTGTCTCACAAAACCCACTTTCCCAACGATTGAGATCGACTAACAGTTCCAAGGAGCTGACCATCCTCTCCTTTGGCCCCCAAACAAATAATCCAGAGAAAATCCAACAAATCAAAGATTATAAAGAGAAGATCAATGCTGAACAGCTCAATGACGTTCCAGACTCTCAGCGTACTCAGATAGACACCGATATCCCATCCTTTGGCAATATTTCTGAGGTTCACGATACACGCATTACAATGGATAATTTCCAGATGGTATCATCGGCTATCGTCGAAATGCCAGGCACACGTTCAGCAAACCAGCTCAATCGCAATCCAATCTTTTTGCAACTCCTCCAAAATTTGGATGATTACCTGCTCTCAAGACGTGTCATCGCGTGGCTTCGTGAGTATGGTCAAAATATGTGCTGGCTTCCTTCCACGATCACAGTGCTACTTCAGAATGTCTTCTGTGCGTTTGCAAAGCTTTCCAAAAGCTTTATACCTGTGCAAGCTCTCACTTCAGATCTCACCGACGTTACCATCCGAGGTTCTATCTCAACGAATGACATCTACGCTATCAATGGAGCTATTGCAGCAGTCAAACATTTCAGATCGGCCATCGATACCGCCATTGGAAGTAACGCAGCTCTCTCAGAACAAATCCATTGTCCTCAGATCGAGCGCGACGCTATTGCTATTTTTGATGCAGATATCGCTCGCCGCAAGCGTCCTGTTTCAGCTTCTGCACCGGAGGGTCGTTCAGATTCTGGAGGTCGTGGTGGCCCATCCAACCAATCAACCCGCACCAGTAGTACCCATCGTTCAAACCGTTTGCAACAGCGCAACAATATTCGTACTCGCAAGCAACCGTTGGAGCTTGGTATGTTTTACCTCAACAACACAAATATGTCGAACAATGATGTGTTCCCAAATGATGCAACTTGCGCTTTCAAGGGCCAAGTGAAGAAACTCTGTCCTGACTTTACCTGCGTTGGGAAGGAGTGCCCAAATGGTTTCGATTGTGAATTTGCTCACGTTACCAACTATTCCAGGTTGAGTCAACAAGTCTTTGATTCCATCTGCTCCCACTTTCACTCACGAAGTATCGGTTGGTTGAGCGCGGGAATGTTGGAAAAGCAATCCAAAGTCACTCTCAGCCATCGTTTCACTAGTCTCAAAGGAGATGCAAATGGAAAATTCGACACTCAGGGTTAGTTCATCCTTCCTATTCATCTTTCCATTCGTATACATATTATATAGATGATCAAACCACGCTCATTCACTCTTTGCATCAGATCTTATGTTAACTCAGGTTACGGATCGAGCTGCAATGAATGTTGAGAAGGCGATTCATAGTAAAATAGTACTTGATTCAAAAGGTCATAATTATCAAAACATTGTTCCGGAATCCAGCCAACCCAATCGATTATTAGTGAAGTCTATAATGAAGGGTGCCCCCATGAAGCGTCAGTCAAAGAAGGATACGGACGCTATTCTGCACAGCTATGAAGAAAAATTCGGCCCCTTTCAAAAATCCAATTGTATCATCGAAAAAAGGTAAGCCTCCACTACCTCTCCCTACTCTTCCTAATAAACTCATCCTCTTCAGAGACCACCCAATGAAACCATCACCCTCCAAATCATATGAGACCGAAGCTTCATTCGAATCAGCTGCCTTCGTTCTTACCAAATATATCTTCAACGAGAAGAGTGAATTTATCATGGGAAATACCAAGAGCTCACACCACTGGGATCAAGTCCTACAAACATTGTCTACGTTGAGCAAGGATTTCAATGCCATGGTGAATGATGTCCATCGGCTTCGTACAGTTGACTTCTCCCCATTGAAATTACCAAGACTTGATTACAATGATCAGGAGCAAATTGATGAGCGTAGAGTAGACATGGCCACAGCACTCATGATTGCAGCTGACCTAATTCCAGGAGTGGCAGTCAGATACTTGTCAGGCGAATACACGGCAGAGAATCGTGACCCAAAATCAATAATATCGTATGTCCATGGCCATGTCGATCCTGCTGATGAAGACAGAATGATACAAGTCCTCACAGAAGGCGTACCATCGAAGTTTAGCTGGGTTGAAACCCGAGAGAACAAGCTTACCCGACTTGATATGGGGAACCAACCATCCATCGATAACAATGAGGGTCTAGTCAGGAAAACAATTAACAAAGAGGATCGAAATTCGCATGTTCTTCCAATGTCGAAATGGATACCACGTTTCTCTCCTTATTGCCGTCATAACTACCAAGGTTTAGTTACGAAGAATGGTAAAGGCAGAGTTGTCTGGGACGAAACGTCGATCCCAAGGAATGCTCCCCATCTAATTGTGATGAATCGAATTGCTCCCCGAGAAGATATCATGCAAGTTACATATGGCGACGTGCAGAAACGATTCATGAAGAGTATTCTCAATATGAGAGCGAGCTTCCCCAATGAAGAAATCTTCATCCCGGCCGGTGATATTACTGCGTGTTTTCGGTGGCCAAGAACACATCCTGACCTAGGTGGAGCCCTTGGATTCGTCTTACAAGACTACTACCACCTGGCAACTAGTATGGTGTTTGGACATATCGAATCAGCGAGTTGCTGGGAGCCATTCCGAAAAGCTATTGAGAAGATGGCCTTGGTTGAGTTCAATAGCCAAAAGGACCTCGAGTCTATTCATAAGTCTTATCTTGACCTGCTTGATTGGGAGGACTTTAATTCACCAAATCCACCCCCAGGTTTACTGCAACGATCAGCAAAATGTTCCAAGATCACAGGAGTTATCGATTCCCAAGGACGATTCTTACAACCAAGGCCAGGGATCTTCGTCGATGACGCCTTGCTGGTATCAATTCTGAGATATATCAAACGCCTCCTTGCGTCGCTCATCGAAGCCATCTTCAATATAATGGGCAGACCCAATACAAGCGTGAGACGAAATCACTTATCAATGGAGAAGTGGATCGGTCATCGGGTATCATGGCTCAGCGTTCTCCTTGGCTTCAAATGGAATACGAGAGCACTTACAGTTGGCATCCCGGAAGAATATCTTGATACCGTACGCTCCCTATTGTCCCAGCAAGGTTGGGCGTATAGAAAGACATTCAATGTCCCAGAGATTAGCAAACTTATCGGAAAGATTGGTCACATTGCACAAGCAGTACCATGGGTATACCATTTGATTTCACATCTCTACGCTTCAGTCTCATACGCGCTGACAAAAAATAGAGCCCTACTTGCCTCGAACTCAAAGGAATTCAATGACCTTCTCAAAGTAGTCAAGGGCCAAGCCTCTTACAAGATATTAGATGGGGAAGCAAATTATGACGAAGATATCAACCTCAACGTTGTAGCCTATGCAAAATCTAGAGTGGCAAAAATGCCGCACCACTCGCGAGCTCTGTACCCAATTGTCAAGACCATGCGGAAAGAACTTGATGTGCTCATTCAACTCTTTGATGATAGAAGCATCAATTGGCACTCACCAATTGCCCACAATGTCGAAAGAGACCCATTTGCTATCTCTTGCGGTGACTCTTGTTTAGATGAAATGGGGGGCTTTAGTATCAAGCTAAAATTCATCTGGCATGTTCCACTTCCAAATGACATCTGTCAGCGTACAATTCGATACATCAAACCAGGCCCATTACAAATTGGAATCAACGTATTGGAGTTTACGGCCATCATCATCAATTACGCAGCAGCGCTCACAGCAATAACATCGAACTTTCCAGAAGATGATCCATATCCTATACTACTCAACTGTGCGGACAACATGAGTTCAGTCAAATGGATCCGTCTCTGTACCGAATCCATCATCGGGAGGAGACTAGCAATCATATTCTGTTTTCTTATCATGGACTCACCACTTGGAATCAACGCTAAGTGGATCGCTGGAGAAGACAACATAATCGCCGATGCTATTTCACGTCTCAAATCAAAAATGTCTTCTAACAATTCTTCCCTCAAATACTCCGACCTCTTCGATTCACTCAAACAGCAATACCCCGTTTTGCAGAATTGCAGGACTTTTCATCCGAGTCCATTGCTGCTTTCGATGCTCTGGAAGACCATCTTGACAGAGAGTTCGCCAACTCTGGAGGAAGTAAGGCAATTGAAACAGAGCGGTCTAGGCAAGCTTTCTACTTAGCTTTTGCAAGAAGAAAGTTTCTACCCGACCCTTGCGGACAAGGCCCTGGTTGGGACCGTACCTTGGCACATTTTGTAAAGGAGGTATCTCTTGGCGTAAATATCCAAAATAGAGACTCACTTAGGTCCGATACTGTCAAAGGATATGCAAGTGCCGCTATAAAGTTGTTTCGTCTCAGAGGCTTTCCTGATCCCTTCGACTTCAATGACAAGAATAGTATGGCTGCCACCATTTTGAAGAACTACGAGGAACAAGAGAACATCGCTACACAACGTTCCCCACTCAACGAGAAATTCTTTGCCGCAATGCTGGAGATAATGATTTCATCTGATTTCATGTCAAAAGAATACTGTCTCTGCGATCTTGCAATCCTTAGTAGATACTTCGGCTTTCGCTTATCGGAATACGGTCAAAAATCTCACTCAAAACCTGATTATCATGTCTTCCCTAGCGGAAAAGAGACACTCAAAGCAATATCCAGCCAAGACCTTGTCTTCTTCAGAAAAGATGGTAATCAGTTTATTGAATACAATTCCAATGAAGTTGATGGAATAGATCGTTTAGATATCACCTTCAAAGTCCAAAAAAACCGACGAAATGGTGAGAAGAAACATGTTCTCCCAGATCGAGAAAATCCAAAGATGTGTCCTGTTCGTGCCGCAGTGCGTTTAGTGAGAAGAGCCAATAATCTTGGACAAAGTCAATCACTTCCTTGCGTTGTATACCAGTTCAAAAACAACAAGCGTTATGTAACAGGGAATGATGTCTCATCATTCTTACAGAACATAGCTAGAAAGCTATACCCGGATATGTCTGAAACCGATATGATCAGAAAGTTCTCTTCTCATTCTCTCCGCGTGACTGCAGCAGTACTCCTCCACGAACAAGGACACGATGGTGACTACATCAAAATTCAACTTAGATGGTTAGGCGACTCTTATCGTCTATACCTTCGAAGCACACATAAAATCCTCCAACAACACTCTGACTCTCTCAGCAAGTCGGCTTCTATTTCTATTACTGTTAAGCTTGCAAATCTACCCCAAAATGTTTCATATTCCGCAGACCAAATCGATTCAAGCTTCATGGGCACATACACAGACATTTAACAATTCAAGTAAAATTTTTTTCTTTTTGCACGTATGCTTGTGTGTACTCAATGGCTAGTTTTAGACGCACTCCGATCACATTCAGCAGAACTTGATCGCAGCACATCTTCTTACGTGCTTTGCACAAGTTTCAGCATACCTGTGTGGAGTGTCTGTTGACAAACATCAGTAGACACTTTCAGGGAGTCTTAGTTTTATCTAACTAGACTCGTAGTGTAAGTAGTAATAGGACAACTGCCAATTTGTGTGCAAATTGACTGAGTCCCATAAGTACCTACTCTACTCTAAGTATACATGTTTGTTTGTCTCGTGATCTTCTCTTCTCTCTCACATACTTAGCCAGTGCGTACACACATTCGAGGCGCTATCTAGACGTTTTTCCGCAGGGACGAGGAAAACGCACTGAAATACTTTCACTGAACTGATCACGCGTGACAGTCACACTCGCTCACACTCGTAGTCACAACTCACTCACACTCGTCACACCGTAGCTTCACGGTCACGCTTAAAAAACAACCACGAAATAACCACCTCCCTCCCTTCTCTAACACCTCGTGATACATTCGGGGTGCGGTTAGTTGCGTTTGGTTTCATTCGTTTGCCAACAATTGTCAGCGAACGGCTGCGGCACGGCCGAATATCGTGCTATCGCTTCTATTTTCGATGGTCATTCGTCTTCTGCTCCTCTTCCTCGACTCGATACTCATCGGCACGCTACTATCAACGAATTATTGCTAAATATACCTACTCATACAAGTTAACACACTGGTTCAAATATTCGGCCATGATGTGGGTGTGGTGTGCATTATTATATATATTATGGGAATTTGGAATGATATACTCAGAATTAGAAGGGGACCCCACAATGCCTTGGTGCAGATGCTAGATAACTGACGAATCTTTGTTAATGAAGGCTGGCTTAGTATTCTAATTTGGGAGTCGTGTGCTCGTTGCGACTGTAGACAGGACTGAATTGCTCTGAGTGGAACGCCGGATCTAATACCTAAGCATTCAACTTGAGTTGAAAGAATAAGTCAAACATGCAACAAACTAAACTTCATTAGTTCCTCTTTAGATCGCATACGGCCTTTGCGCTCTTTCAATTCAGTGTCATGAGCAAGATCGAAGATAGATATAGAGGGCTTCACCCAAGGCGGGCACATTGCACACGAGGATGGCAAGCATCTAGGCCATTACTATCACAATCATTTCACCATTTAATAATAGCATTACAGCCGATAGTAAAGAGGGTATCCAGAGACGCAGTGGCCGTGGCTGAAATCCTCGTCGTCTGAGAGATACATAGATAGAGAGCAGCTCACCACCTTCTCATCATGCAGGAATGGCGTAAAAATACTTAACAGATCAGCGGCTGCGGAAATCTTCGGTAGGGTGATGTGCGGTACAAGTGTAGGGGGGTGATGGATAAGTCCGTCATGTTCGGATGCGAATGCGGAGGTCTTGAGCGAGATGAAATGAGATCAATTTTCCAACTTCTTGACACGGATCAATTAAGACCAGTTACGAGAGCGTCCCACCAGAAGATCATGGAGTGTTGTAAACGATTCTACAAGACGTATTATGGCTGAAAGAAATGCACAAACGCGGTGTTTGATAGAGCTTGGTCAACTGGTGCTACCACTCTGTCGACCACTGTCATCTGTGGTTGAAATTGAGATGGTCAATCGATTCCTCTTACCTCCACAGCATGCAAAAGTATCTTCAACTGCGCCAATGTCAACGCTGTGGGGTTAAGAGCTGTTTCCAATGTGCTCTTGAAACATGGTAAGCTTCAGCTTCTCAAAGTTGCACAACACGACATTGTATGTTGCCACCGAGATCAATTATTGTCGCCTAGAAGTGATCTGTTCGCACAGATGTGCAGCCGAGCCTACTCCACCGAAGATGTTGAAGTCGTGGAGCGCATTTTATTGAAGATCTGTCATGGTGATACCACGATCCACAAGTTAGCGTTCAACTATCTCCTTGACCCTGCCTCGTGTTGAGCTTCCTTAATGTCTTCTTCGTGGATGAGATAAAGTACTTGATCGACTTCCTGTGCTCGACTAACTTCTCTACACAACGAACGAGCAGCGCTGCTAAAGCGGCCTTACACAGCGAGAGGCAATAGGGCGATAAACTAGATTCCTTAGACCTATCTATAATCTAATGGACCTCAACATCGCATCTCACGCAAACATCTCATCCAAACATCATTACGAATGCATCCAACACTAACGCCAACAAGCAGCCACACCACCGTACAAAACAATCGCAATCTTTATCTCAACAAGGCCGCAACAGAATAGTTTCTCTTCGCAGCCCTATATCATTCAAAGATAACACGAGTTGCGCCGTATACTGTCACCTATAATATCATCTATTTGTCGACTTATTTCCCTGCTAGCTCGCTTGTTGTAGCAAGTTGTGTTGTTATACCTTCTTCCCCTTCCTAGCATTATCACATTGGCTTGCGCCAAACATTCCTTTGCTCTTCTTTTTATGATTTTTCTTCAAGTCCCTGAGATAATCTTCCGTTGAAGCCTGTAAGTCCAAGCCTGTTTCATGTTTGTGCAGCCGTATGACACAAAGAGCAGGTTGTTGTGAGCCTTGGCTGTTGTGGAAGCAAGTTTGGACACAAAAAGTATCTTTGAGTTTTGCGAGTAAATAATTTAAATTCCCATGTTCTACTTACCGCAATCTTTGCAATTGAAAGTGAAAGAGTACATCAATCCTTTTGCCTTGGGGCATTTCCCTGTTTTCCATCCCTGACAACGATTTCCGACGGCAACATCTTGTCTGAAGTTTATAGAGTAAAAGCACGAAGTAGCAGTGAGGAGAAGGTAAGAATCACCATGCTGCAATAGATCCGAGTGTCTGAACAGAATAACAATTCCAAATCTTACAATGCTTCGTCGATATGCTTGCCTCATCCAGCCCACGTGGCTTTACCACAGGATTTGCATTCATCTTTCCAGCACATGATACTTATGATTCGTAGCTTCGTGTCTAACTTTTTCCGACTTTATCTCCATCCACCTTGACGCCAGAATTCAGGCCAGGATCTGCTTTTCTGGCCGGCACCCAAGCAGTTTTGGGTTTGCGAATTGCGAATTGTGAAGAAGAAGCGAATATGAGTACCGCAATCTGAGGTATCTCCGTAGCTTCTTAATGGGTGCTATCCTGAATTATGTAGGTACTTCTTTTTAATGATCAAGGATGTATATGTCGAACTACTAAAATTAAGAGTTAGGTTAATCCCACTAATATGTGACATGTAGCTTTCTCTTGAAAGCGTAAAGATAGTCCGCCCGAGTATCGAGAACGTTTGTGTTGCTACTGTACGTTTGCTTTCAAATCCTACATAAAAGTTTGAAAACCACTTTTTGTAGCTTCCAGAAGGAATTTTTCGAAAATTCTTTTCGACATTACCTCTGTCGGAACTAGTAGAATGCACTGTCGAAGCCCAAAATTAATGATTTTGCACTCCTCTACTTCAAAAGTGGTTTTCAAAGCCTATTTTACCAAAATCGAGAAAGATCAGTTTATTTTGTCTGTGTGACAGTAACTGGCACTCAAATACTAATTCCTACTTATCAAAGGTAAAACTAAGTCTTTTGCCCTGACTGACCTCCGATTATGGCATCTAAAACACACAACCATGGTGAAAATGGGCTCCCTACGACTAGCCATAACTCAGTAACTGCTAGGATGTTGACCCTATTTCAAAGCGTCAATGTTATTCATATTGTCTGTAGAAGCTCATTGATACCTCACTTGTCCACTAACTCCCGTTATTGAAGTCAAAGGTAGGATTTGAGAGCAAACGTACAGTAGCTGAGGTAAAATAATGAAAACGCAAGGGTAAATAAGCTGAAAACGCAGATTCAGAAGCCTCGCCCGAGCGCGAGCAATCAACACATACATTTCGAAGTACTTTACTGCAGGCAGCCATTAAGTCGAGGAGATAGTAGTTGCTCGTCAACTGGCAGCGATCACACTGTGCAATTTCTTTTCGATCCGCCACGAAAATGATGTTGAGATCGACGATTGCAGCGCTACTTTTGCTGCTTGTATCATCAGTCGCTGACGTCATTGGTGCCGAGGCAACACCACGAGATGTTGGTGCACAAGAAGTAGTAACTGGCCTCAGGGGGAAAATCAACAATAAACACCACTACGATATCGATAACAACATACATGATATGCGCTTCATATTACCGCATTCAACTCTTCGATCGCTGGAGCTGGAGGGTGACGAATCCCATGATGTTCGACTTCGATCTCTTCGACCAGACAACGACAACAATATCATCCTGTCACAGCCATTATCATTCAAAATAACTATGTCAGCGATCCTAGGATTGATTGCCGCAGGTCAGATTGCATTATTCATGATGTTCTATCACAATCAATCCAAAAGAGTGCTGGAATTCGCTCAACCACTCTACGTATGCATGTTCATTGCATCTGGATTGTTCACTACATGTGCTTGTTATTTGTATCTGTACATCACAAACGTCGGATGCATAATACGAGAACCACTTATATTCATGTCATTATCACTGATGGGTGCCATTATTGCCGCGAGAGCATGGAGGATTAGCACGTTGATGAGTAATCCATTAATAAATGCAGGAAAAGGGGGAGACAACGACATGAATGGTCCCGCACGTGTGGAACGAATGCGAAAATTTGTCATGATGGCAATCAGTGCACTAAGTGGATGTGACTATCGAGCTTTGAATCTAAACTCTACTCGAGGATCTCATTCCGGTGGCCGACCATTGCGTGTACAAATCAACAGTATGCAAATGTTGAGGGCAATACTTCTCTTGTGTATTCCTCAGATTATTCTGCAAGTGGTTGTCATGAGCGTGCCTGCATTACGGTACACAAAAACATTATCGTCGCCATCAATCATTTCTTATTCTGAGACGACTTTCAGTCAGTATCAGTGTCAGAGTTCAACCTCTGCATCTTGGGCTGTATACATCTTCAGTGCATTATTGGTTGTACTTCCATTTCACTGTGCATACCTTCTCAATATGCGTTCACAACAAGAAATGGAGAAATTGCCGCAGATTATTGATGAACGTCACCAGCTCAAGTTTTCTTTCTTGACAGTTGCTCGCTTCGTCGTGACGAATTTACCGATTGTAGGTTTGACGTATTACTACGTTTGTCCAGCTATCAGATCGTACTCAGCAATTGTTACAGTTATTGGAGTGCCTTTGTCCGTAAACTACTATGTCGCATACGTGAAATTGGGTGCGTTAAAATCAAAGAAAATACCACAAGTTGGAGGAACATCTGCCTTATCATCATTTGCAAATGATGGCGATGGTAAAGGGAGAGGTTCGGCAGCGTATGCAGTCAAAATGGCAGAAATGTACTCCAAGATCGGTAGGACAGAAGAGACATTAGAACTGATAGACGAGACACTTGATGTTTGGAAGGTGACAGAGAATAATGGTGTGTTGGTCTTGGGTGAACAGAGACGTCAAAGAGAGACTATTGGTGCTGGATTCACGAAACAGGACTTGGAAAAACTAGGTCCCGAAGAACTTGAAATGATACTGCAGCTGCTCGTTATTAAAGGCGACGCACTCATGAAGTTGCATGGCATAGCAGCATTCCCTCTGTCTGCCGATTTGAACATCAATGCGATGCGAATTTTTGAAAACTGCCCCGCTTCAAAGAAGATGAAGGATATCTCAATCATGTAAGTACTTGTGGAAAAGAATATCACTATCCTCAAGGCAATGGCAACAGGCTCTGAAATTTTTCACCATGTTCTTTTTCAGGTTTCCAATCTACAACCGGGTAGGTATCCAGCTAAAAGGTGGAGTGATCAATCAGGTAAGACAGCTTCATTCTATCCATTCATTCTGCGACAGTCACTTGTTTGTGCCATGCTCTCACTCCATTTCTTCGGCCAATGATATCTCTTGTCTCCTCATTCGATCAATCAGAATGACTCTTGTGATCTTGAAAGAGATTTGTACAGTAGATTCTACCACGAGTCCCAAGTTCAGTCTTTTCACTTAGTAAGATCCTTGGGTGCTCTTGCTGAGTGGTACGGTAGAACTGGAGAAGTAGACAAGGCGTTTAAATACTTCAACACCATGACTAAAATATATATGCCTGAAGAACACGCTCCTTTAATAAGCGGAGCTTATGCCGTGAATAGGTGCGCAATCACGTACGCTGTAAGTGCCCTGTGGTATCTTCAAAAAGGACAGCCTAAGCAAGCGATTCAAAGATGCGAT
Source organism: Skeletonema tropicum (assembly GCA_037178625.1). Lineage (NCBI taxonomy): Eukaryota > Bacillariophyta > Thalassiosirophyceae > Thalassiosirales > Thalassiosiraceae > Skeletonema > Skeletonema tropicum. The sequence continues at coordinate 81,492 of JAWZXG010000036.1, forward strand.
CAAGTTATCAATGAAATACTACCCTCTTATGATAAAAAGGACATGATTGGATTGTATCACATCTTCTGGTGTATTATTAGGGTTTTGAAATGGAACGGTGAAGTGGACAAGGCAAGGGAATTTTATGATAAATGGGCACCAGATGGCATTGAGACTCATTTTGCGATTGGTATGATGCACAAACCAATGATTTTGTTACTCAAAATCTGTGTTGGAGATGGCGACTACGACACAGAAGATATGGATTATGACATTGATATGGTTCTTGAATTTGATGCACCTGATATGACAGACCTGAATTTCATTACCGATGGGTGCGTTTTACTGTGTGGTCATCTATTCATGTTGTGTACATCTTTTGAAATTCATCTCACCCTCTTGTTCTTGTAACTCTCTTCACACAGATGGTCAGTGAAGTCAATGGCAGCCGAGCTTTGCCTCCATCTCGCCCGACGTCTCGAACCAGGTAGCATATCAAGAAGAAATCTCATTGATAGAGGAATACAGATGTCAACGATGGCAAACGAGCGGAACACTACAGCGGAAGGTTTGATCAAACACATTCTGGCTCACGAAGCTCACAAGGGAGTCGACGATAGGCTACTAGCTTTGAGACAGGAGGATAATGCAGTGGTCGTGGGTGTCGTATACAGTAAACTACAAAGATTCGAGTCACAGAATGGCCACCTGGGTTCAACTCTTCTATCCAATGGGGTTAAGAACAATCACGCGTCGTTTGATTTTGCAAGCAAGTTTACTGTGAGAACCAGCGAGCATAGTAATTCATCTCACTCAAGATCAACGTGTAAGAGCACCTTGAATTTGAAGGGCTCTCGTCATTCGAATGATAGCAGTGGGTCAACAAGCAGACATGTCTTTTCCTCGCGTGCTTCTAGAGATTGTGGGAGTATAGCTGAAATTGCTTCTACTTCTGAAAGTGTAGCTGAAGCGACATGAAAGACTGGCTGAGGCTGAGGTATTGTAAACAAATAATGATGCATATGTAATTATTTTGTTCGTTCAATTGCGACTTGCGACCCATTCAATCAAACTGGCATAATAGTATGAATGTATCGACCTCTTCATGTTGTAACCAGAAGTCGTTCGTGGGCAGATCCACGTCGTAAACAAAAACATCTCCTTCAAATCATGAAGAAGACAAGCAGCAGTATATGATATTGTTTTAGAATAGCAATATAGTCATCTCATTTACTGAATTCAGCTTACCTGGTCATTGATAATTGACTTGGCGCTGGAAGAGACCTTGTTTCTCAAGAGAAACCTTTCTTCTAAATGGGATGATTGTAAATTTTCTACGTAGGAATAAGTAAATAGTATTTTTGCTCAGTATCTAACTTCCCATCAAAAAATAAAATCCACATATATAACATCAACATCATCAACGCAATCTAACGCAATGATATGAATATGTCCATGTGTTTGTGTTCCACAACCAAATCTGTTGAGCTATCACCATCATGACGCAGGCAGGCGAAGAAAGCATCTGCGGGGTGAAATCGATTGTCTCTGGAGAGATTAAAAGGCAACCCTCGTGGAGCGACTTTAATTCTCTCATCAATCGAATTGAAACTCTTGAACAAGAACGCAGAGATGAGGCCCTCCCATTGGTAAACGCTAGCGATGATGGAATTGCTGATGTCGACGACTTTAATAATGACGATGCTGTTTCCCTCCCTTCATCATTTCGTAGATCATCGCGCCAAAGAATAAAGCGAATGTTGATGATGATGCCGCGTAGAGGACGAACTTTCGACAACGAAATCGAAGAAGTGGAACACAGGTTTGACTACTTTGAATTTCCAGAGAGTACCTTCACTTTCTTGGTCGCGGAACCCATCTTTTCGTCTTCCTTTGCTGTGGGCTGCGTCAGTTACGCGATGTCTCTTACTTGTCTTATTCTTGCCTTAAAGAATGAGCTTGATAACGGCACAGATGATAATCCACACGGCGTCGCAGAAGTAACGAGGAATGTCCGCGCGACGCAGTTTCTTGGAATCATCATTGGAGTACTAATGGGTAAGTTGGATTATATATCCTTAATATTATTTCATTTCCCCCATCACATCATGACCAACGTGTGATAAAATGTTTTACCTCAGATGATGAGATCCCAACTGGGCTTGAACTGATTGGAAAGGCGCTGGAACAGAAGAAAGATAGTGACAAACATTTCCCCACACACCGAATCTTCTTTTCATCACTCTTACGCATCTCCATAGGTGTCATGTTTCTGACTTGTCTATTCTTCGTCGTTATACAAGAGAACAATGTTTTGGCTATCTTTTTTATGTGTTAGGTAAGACACTTTTACTGCGCTGCAGCTCTACTTGCCGTCTTATGTATCAATATTCTCATTGTTTATTTCGACAACAGCTCTTGAGTTTGTTGAGAGTATTGATGATGTCGTCTTTCAACTTTGTAGACGAGGCTTTTTCAGCCGTCGCTTGAAAGCTGCAGCAAATAAAGATAATGTGATTCAGTGCAGTTCGTCCGCAAGCGCGCGCAGACTCCGCAAATGGTCAAAGAGGGTTATCCGATTTGTCTACTTTTCTATCATGATTGTGATGTGTGTTGGCTTATCATACATTGCTGCCAATCAGCCCTCCGGGGCATATGGGTGCACCTCTATTGTTGTTCAGTTTGGTGACGAGGTATGGGAGGATGCATGGGTCGCCCTTGAAGATACGTGCTCCGTCGACTCCGATTGTAGCAATGAAAATCAGAAATGCTTCCAAGAAGAATGCTACGAAAAGAGGCTTTTAATCTTCAGCCACTTCAATGGACTTTATAACTTTGACGGTATAGAATCACAGCGCCCGGTTTACATCGAAATGAACAAAGAAAAGGGTGATAAATACAAGAATACGATCCCTGCTGAGATCGTCTACTGCGAAGATATCGAGAGTTGGGTCTTCCGTCACCCAAACATTAGAACAACCTTGGATTCAGAGGAGTCAAATGAGTGCCAGTGGCTGTTGCGATCAGAGCAAACAGAGGACTTTGATCTCGTAGAATTATCTACCGGCTTTTGGCGTCTTTGGGATGGAAAGATAGTCGTAAGTAGATGACCTGTTGAGGGCCATTTGACTTGAGTGCGCCACCTCCATTCTTTTGCAGTCTTTCACACGTACGCTTCCACCTAGATCAAAACTCACTTTCTTCTTTTCAACTTCTTAGGATGATTACCGTATTGATATTGATTGCGCGGAGTGCAGTAACGATTCCGATTGCAACTACATGGGCACTTGCGTAGAGGAAGAGCTGGATCAAAGGTGTGAATGCTTCGACGGCCGGTACGGGATTTTTTGCCAGTTTGTGACTCCTTGTGTCCGACGCCACAAAAATAAGTTCTTGGAGATTAAGTCTTGGGTACCAGGGCATGTATGCGTTTCGTGTAGCACAGAACGTCTCAAAGGTTAGAAACATATTAGAACCCAGATCACCTAGGAGAGGTGCAGAAGGTTAGAACCCAGATCACCTAGAAGAGGTGCAGAAGGTTAGAAACATATTAAGAACCCAGATCACCTAGGAGAGGTGCAGAAGGTTAGAACCCAGATCACCTAGAAGAGGTGCAGAAGGTTAGAAACATATTAAGAACCCAGATCACCTAGGAGAGGTGCAGAAGGTTAGAACCCAGATCACCTAGAAGAGGTGCAGAAGGTTAGAAACATATTAAGAACCCAGATCACCTAGGAGAGGTGCAGAAGGTTAGAACCCAGATCACCTAGAAGAGGTGCAGAAGGTTAGAAAAGTTAGAAAATAGATAGGAAATAGAAACCCAGGAAAGAAATACTGCAAGGAGCCAGTATAGACCCTGCAAGGAGCCAAGGGCGACGGACGGAAATTGCTGCAAGGAGCCAGCGATAACACGAGAAATTAGGTACTGCAAGGAGCCAGCAGATAGGGAATATTAAAGAATATCGCTGCAAGGAGCCAGCAGAATCACGGAAGGAATAGGGATACCAGAGAGTATTAACGATGTAACAGTCAATGGCAAAGTGCCGACACATTCTTGGAGAGATAAAGGAAAAGTAAACGTAAGTGGCAAAGTGCCACCGCGTCGTCGTTGGAGATAGAAAAGAAAGAAAAATACCACCAGGAGGTGGGGCCAGTAGAGCCTATCGTCTTCGAAAAGAAAGAGAAATACCACTAGAATAGGAAGGAATGAAATAGATCACCGAGTAAGTGAGGCGAACACCCGAAGGAGAGCATAAATAGTAGTAGTCATGGTCGCAGTGCCTGACGGAGAAAAGATGGCCGAAGTGCCGGCGTAAAGTGAGACGGCCGGAGTGCCTGTAATGTTGGTAAATGAAAAAGAATAGGGACCGTGATTGACCAGGAAGAGAGATAGAAACATTTCGTATGAGAGACGACAAGAGAGCTGAAAAGGCCAGAGTAATAGACGAAAACTAATGTGCACCCAGAAGATAGGGTCACCGTTAACTATGTGATATTAGTTAGATTAGAGTGGACGCACCTCTGACGAAAGCTGAGGGGAGATACTCTAGAAGGAGAGATGTCGAAAACGATAATCAACGTGAAGTCTTTGATATCCAGGGAGACAGTCCGATAGAGGACAACTGCCGTATTCGAGGAGTAGAATACCGAAGAAAATTGAGCAGGACTAAGAGACAGATGAATAGCAAGAACAGCGGTTAACCAACAGATGCACATAAACTCTGAGAGATCGTAGAGATCTGACTTATCGGACCAGAACGAGAGTGCTCACGGTAATGAACACGGGCTGGTAATATAATAGGTTGCACGTCACGGATGTCAAGTACACTATCCAAAACCTCATGGAGAGATCTGACATGGAATCGGAGACAAGATACTATGAGATATACAAGCATCCCTGCTTGATATACAAGCATCCCTGCTTGAGAATGAGATCAAACGTTAAACCACGACAAGTATGAATAAAAATCCTTTTGAGGGCATAAATGCGAGAATAGTATTCGGGACTGCTCTGCATGAGAAGCCGATTGCAAATGGAAGCCGGGAAGAGGTTGATCTCAAGACATGAATATAAGCAATGTGAAACTGAAACACAAGATGAATGCTTGAACGCTTACAGTTAGAGCAAAGCTATGACATTTAAGGTCATGGCATTTTGAGCCGACCGGCGTGATTGTTACTCTGATGATATGTAGCGCAAGTACCTTGGCACAATTCGTGTGAACATCCCTTCATCTTAGGTCAAACCAGATCAGTGAATGGCATCCCGGGTATATTGAGTACAGGACATCCGCAGACAGAGCTCCGTGATGTTGCGTGGAAGATGGGGAGAGAATGGCACAGAGTGTGTCATCTAACAACTCCTCCTCCAGGAAGGGAGAGGGAGAGAAAGAGAGAAATGGACAGCACTTGCTGTAAAAATAAGGAATAGGTGGCAACTCGATCATAACAAGAATAACGGCTTGTCAACAAGTACTTGATAGGGAGTAGCTTCATGCCATGTGATGAGACAGGGACAAAGACAAATTCCATGATGTTGTACATACAATATACCTTGGGATCAGCGTACAGAAGATCGTAGCAACAGAGTTGGTTACCCTGGAACTTTATGACGGAGCAAATATTAGATGCGTGTAATGGTGCACGGGCATTCAAAGTGAATCGGAAGCGAACACAAATATTAACAATCGACAAACATTCTTATTTTGAATCGCAGGCTTGATGTGGTTGAGATGTCAAGAAATAGGAAGACCTCATCTTGGCAAAAGATCCCTCAGTATAAGCGTAGCAAATATATAGTAAAAGCTATATCGCTTTGATAACAGCGGGTGCGAATACAAGCTGTAGTCTATGACAATGTGTAAGAGACAAGAAATTGGATGTAGCCAGAACAACACGACCGCGGACGTTATTATCCATCATGATGAGCCGAGGAGGTAGTTTGAAGAACGGACCGCAGACAAGGACGTTACTATCCATCATGATGAGCGGATGATAATCTAATCCGAATTGATGGAGAAACGCCCTGCGGCAAAGGGGAAACAAAGCTGAAGAGAATAGATAGATGGAGAAACGCCCTGCGGACAAGGGACGAACAAATGTACGAGAATAAGGGACGAACAAATGTAAGAGCCGTGACTACCAAGGCATAGTAACGAAATACTCCATAGCATCTGACCAATGAGGAGTCCAGAGTGAAGGACGATTGAACAGCATGGTGAAAACAATGCGCACTGAACTGGAGACGGGTTGACATCCAAGACCGGGAGACACTCGATATGATCAAGAATAGGGGCAGCAATAGCTCGTGTAGACCAATAATTGAATGTCAAGCAGGGGAGAATATTGATACTTGACATTCCCAAGATGGCACAGAAGAGGCAGATAAAAGAGATGACACAGACGAGGCAGATAAACGAGACAGAGAAGAAGAGGCAGATAAAAGAGACAGAGAAGAAGAGGCAGATAAAAGAGATGGCATAGACGAGGCAGATAAGAGAGACAGAGACCAATGTGACAAGGAACTGCCCTCATAACAGTTGCTAATGATGCTCACGCTAATCATAGTGCAAGACGTGAAGGTACATATGACACTACTGATGAATGTGGATTAAACGCCAGATGTCAAGCTAGGAAGAACGCGATGCACGTCTTATCACCCGACATAATGGCAGAGGAAATCAACGAGGTAGTACAGACCAAGATATCGGCAGAAGAGCGCAAATGAAGAAATGATATTGAAGAACGCCTTGGGCCTTGGTCGGGTCGAATGGAAGCAACATGAGAAAGATTGGATGACCCACAGAGCGGCTATATAGCATCAAGTTGACCTTGTATCGTGATAACTATGGTGTGAACACAGTGATACCTTACATGGGCATAATTGCGTTAGCAGAGCAGAGCAAAACATTTCCGACAAGCTGACACAGGCTAATAGATGTGTAATGACAACGACGATGAATACAGTATTAATTTACGTATTTGGAGTAGTTGTGTGCTCTTCGAAGGAGAGAGCTGCTGCTAGCGGTTGAGCTTGCTCATGGAAGATGAGGGGCTCAGAGCTACAGGACAGAATCGTACTAATTCCAAGACGTAGAACCTTAGTAACGATTCACGAGGCTGACTACTTCCACGTAGTCAGAATCCAGAGCGGCATGCGTCAGGCAGAGAGATCTCGATAAGCGATAGCTTAGCGAGCACGTATCCGTATGGTCACAGATACATACGTACCTAAAGGTAGTATGCTACTTGACTATTACACTCTCCCCCGTGCTGTTCGGATTTAACAGTGGGCTCAGTGAGAGAAAAACCCTGTGGGAAAAATTACTCTCATAGAGGAGTGCGTACGGTATTTTCTTGAATACCGGTGACGTGTACGTGTAAGACTGTAAGACTGGTTTGCGACAAAAGACACGAGAAGCCAAGGCTGACGTGTGTGTAAGCTTATGATAGGGTTTGATCAAATCAACTGTTGTCTAGTATGAAATAGTGTTGATGTGTTGGAATAATTCTTCTAATTTCTAGGTTATGAAAGCTGTACACTCCCCCAAGTTATTCATTTTAACTTGCATCGTTGGCTTCTTCTGCCTCAAAGAAGGGGGTAAGTCGTCGGATATTGATTCGTTCATTGACGGAACCACGTTGAATACGGACAGTACCATTAGTAAAGACATTTGTGACCACATACGGTCCCTCATTCTTGTCTAAAGCTTTGCGCTGCTTTTCACCATTGATCTCACTGATGATCAAGCACTTACTCCCTGGAACATAGTCGTATGGGAGACGCCTTTTGTTTTCTCTGGCGTTGTTCCTGTCCACGAGCTCTTGTCGGCGGCGACCTATCTCACTCCAGTCAGCGACGAACGGAATGTCAAATAACATATCACGTCCAAAGATTGCTTCACCAGGAGTCGCCTTGAGCACGGTGTGGTAAGTAGATCGAATTGCCCATGCAGCATTTGTGATAAATTGGTCAATTCGGTGGCCATCGACGGTATCATCGTCGTCGAGGCCCGAGGTGCGGAGCATGTCGTTAAAGACTCCGTGAACTCGTTCTAAAATCGCATTAGCTTGCGGATTCTTACTGGTAGTCGGCTTACGTCCAATCTGATACTGTTCACACAGATCCTTCAGATGCAGTTCGAATTCAGAACCATTATCACACACCAAATACTTCGGGCGCGGATAACGACTTAACCAGCATTTATTCAAGAGGTGGGAAACTGTAGCGGAAGTTTTATCAATGATTTCTACTTCGACAGTTTTTCCTGTCCGAGGACATTTCTTCTCGATCATCCTATTAGGGAGTTCGACTATTTCGAACCATCCAGTAGCAGCGTCAATCATGGTTAAACACATGAAATCCATTTCAGTTCCATCTTTTGATTTGATTGTTGTTGGACCGATTAAATCGCAATGGAGCGTCTGCCATGGAACAACGATCGCATCCTTAGGAGGAAGTTGACCGTACTTACGCTTGCGTGCCTTAGATTTCTGACACCTGGGACAATATTTACACAATCTACGGATTTGTGCACTCATGCCACGCCAATACATGACGGCGCCGATAGTACCTTCCATACGGTCAGTACCAGGATGTTGCAGATAGTGGTGATACCACATAAGAACTTTAGATTGCAGCTTCTCAGGGATGATGAGCTTCGGACGAGCCGAAGGTCTGTCCTTTCGAACCAAGACAACAGTGTCGTCTATGATCATCTTCTGATTACGACTGTCGGCACCAGGCCGTTCGAAAATGTGCTTCATCTTTGGATCTTCCCGTTGGGCATCTGCTATCTCCTTGACGGTGACTGGGTAAATTTCCTCGTCATCGGCTGCTGAATTTGCAAACACATGTGACATGCAATCCTTTGGCTCTATCACATCTTCTCTATCCAGAACACACTCATCATCGTTTTGATAATGAGAGAAGAGAGAGACCAGCTTATTCCACTTGCGGTGAGAATATTCCGACCTGAAGTTCCCTTCGCTGTCGAGTTCGTCTTCTGGATGAGGGTTGATTTTTGGGCAATAATCTAATCGACTAATGGCATCAGCAACGGTATTATCAACACCCTTGATGTACCTAATGTCGGCTCCATACTCATTGAGGAGTAGATTCCATCTCTGCACTCTGTCAGAGGTGCTGCCTAAGCTATCTTGAACGAGATTCTGATGATCTGTATAAATCACCAGCTTCTGTCCAAGCAGCATACCTTTGAATTCTTTCAAGAGTTCGACGATAGAAAGCAATTCAAGTTCCGTCACAGTGTACTTCATTTGCGCGGCAGTTAACTTCCGGCTGAAAAAGGCAATGGGACGGTTATTTTGCGTAATCACTCCCCCAAGCTGGCGAGTTGAAGCATCAGTAAAGATAGTGAACTCTTCACCGAAGTTTGGGTAGGCCAGGATAACATCTCGGGCGATTACCTTCTTGATCTCATCAAAAGCATCCTGATGAACCTGCTCCCACCGCCACGGCGGCTTCTTTTTGGTAGAGCGTTTAGTGGTTCCACATTCTCCAACTAGATCAGTGAGTGGAGCGAGGAGCTGTGTTCTTGACACCCACAGGTCACGGTAATACTGAATAATACCGAGGCAACGTCGAAGATCTTTCACGTTACGAGGTGGTTTGAGAGCAAGGATAGCGGCGACTTTGGAATGTTGTGGTGCAATTCCTTGTTTGGTGAGATGATACCCAAGGTAATCAATCTCTACGGCTGCGAATTTACTTTTGGCTGCGTTGACTTGCAGACCAGCGTCGCTTAATTTTTGTAATACCACGTCGAGTTTCTCCAGGTGGTCTTCAAAGGTTCCTTTGGATAGGCAGAGCAAATCATCAATGTAAGCCTGCACGTAGTCCAACTCAGCAAAGAGTGAACTCATTTTACTTTGGAAGATGTCCGGGCTACAAGCAACTCCCATTGGAAGTCTTTTGTACCTGTAAATTCCCCAAGGAAATACAATGGCGCAAATCTTCATCGTCTCGAGATCAAGCTTCAAATGGTAATATCCCATATTGAGATCAATCGCTGAGGCAAAAGTAAAGCCTTCCATCTGTTGCAACATACCCGATACCTTAGGAAGCGGGAAGGGGCGTCGCACTAGCGCTTTGTTAAGCTGGCGGAAGTCGGAGAGGAAGCGGACTGTGCCGTCTGACTTAGGAATAATAAAAGATGGACTGAGCCAGTCTGCTTGTTGCACCTGCTCCAGAACTCCTATATCAATTAAGCGTTGAAGTTCTTTCATAATTGTTGCTTTGTGTATCTGTGGGACATCAAACGGTCTACCACGGAACGGTTTCACATCTGGCTTAAGCTCAAAATGGACTTCCTCACCTTTCCATTCACCGAGAGATCCGCTAAACATCTTCTCATGTTTCTTGAGTAAGTTGAGTAGTTGAAGTCTCTGCATTCTGGAGAGATGAGAGCAATTTTCATCGACGATCTTTTCGAGATCGGCGGCTTCATACTTGGCATCCAAAATCTTGACGGCTCTGTCAGTCTCCTCTTTAGTTGACTGAGGCTCTAGGGCTTCATTCTTATAGATGTTCATCAAGACGTTTTCATCTTTGAATTCGTCCTTGTTTTTCATAGGACGGGAGATGCCATCAATTTCAAGGACTTTCTCTTTGAAATGCATAGTAACTCCCCAAGCATGAAGGGTTTTAACACCAATAATGGCGTCGTATTGAACGCTCCTCCTGTTGTGGATGCGTCTGATGTCAGCAGTACAAGACATAATCTTACTTTGAGAATACTCCGGAAGCAAGAAAGATAGTTCTGCGACTTCACCTGTGTTGAACTGGCCATTGGACGTAGTCCACACATTTGGATGAGCTAGAGGTATAGGGTCAAAAGCCTTTACTTCTTCATCGGGCAGAAAGATGATGTCATCATCTGCACCGGAGTCAAGTAATAAAACCAAGGGGCGTGAGTTACGGTTTCCCTTCTTGGTCAGGGACGCTGCGACAACAACAGTCTTAAGTCCATTTCCCCTGATTACTTTTTGACGAAGCGATGCGTGCATGTCTTTTACACCGCTCCAATCGGGTATGACACCTTTAATCGGCGAATGGTCAAGGTTATACAAATCGAAATCGATAGTATTAGGTTTCCTTCGTTTAACTGAACGTTCATAAGAATCAGATTCATTATTTACTTTTAAGTTACTATTTTCCATTCGAGTGTCGGACCCAATGATTCAATAGTCATCTCGACGGCGATAGCTACGGCTGCGTCGATGGTATTCAGGACTACGAGAGCGAGACCTAGAGCGAGAACGAGAGCGCTCACGTCGGTCATGCCTGTAATGATCGCGACCACCACCACCAGAACGCATGTCTCTGAGTGCGGCTGCAATTTCGCTTTTGATGAGGTCCTTCACAGATCCTTCTTCTTTTTCGTGATCGCGTAGTTGACGGTTTTCACCATCACGCCTCTTCTTTTGACCACCATTGACTTCGTAGTTGCGGCATTGAATCGTAGGATGGGTAAACCAAGCTTTGACTCCATTCTTCTGACAGTTGCCACACCCACCGTCTTTGGGATTTTCAGGCGTAGGTTTAGTACTTGGATTGCCACCACCACCACCTCCACCGCCACCTCCACCATTCTTCTTCTGGTTTCTAGGGTTGGGGTTGGAAGCTCCGTTCTTGGTAGACTTATCCTTTTCATTTGAAGCGCGTTGGGTTTTCTGCTGAACCAAGATGGCGTCAATGCGAGCGACCAAAGGCTCCAGCTCTGTTTCAAGTGGACGATTTGGAGACGTCACTCGAAGAGAATCCCTAACCTCTCTGGGCATGCTGGCCAAGACAATCTTGCACAGCTCCACTTCGTTGTAGGGAACGTTGGCACGTGGAATACTATCGTTGTCCGCGTACTGTTCATCATCTTTGTAGGTGGTAAGGAGACGTAGATATTGATTGATTGCTGTGATCATCCCTACCCACTGCTTGCATGTGAATGCACGATGGAATTTAATGTTGGATTCCAAGTAGCTTCTGGTTGCTTCCGCGAGGCCGTAACCATGTTGCTCGACTAACAATAAATTAGCGCACTTGAGAATATCCTTAAGAGTTTTCAAACGAGGCCCTGTTTCTGTTTGAGTGCAGAGCATCGCTTTACGACACATCAAGTAGTCCGATGTTTCGTCTTTGTCATCGAAGACCGTCCCTGTGTAAGACATCAGAGGGATCATTATTTTGGAAGAGGAGTCCATGGCGTCCTTGCAAAATGCATGGTTGACTGCCCTCCACTTCGTCACTTGGTGCGGCGCACCCTGATTGAAGTAGTTGTCCATGATGACAGCGAATTTCTTATCGAAATGACCCATGAGCTTTCCAAGCATACCTCCTGCACGATCTGCATTATCGTTCAGAGAGTTCACATGATGGGTGATTTGCTTTTTATGCTGCGATAGTGTCTTTTTCAATTCGTCGATGTCCTTCTTAGCGAGAGGATCACCGGTGATACCGTTGAATTTGTTTGCGATGTCGGCTTCTAGCTCGGACGCTTTTTGTTGGTTGAAGATGAGTTGAGTCATGAGCTTCTTCTCGTGGTCGTCCCAACCAAGCTCGAAGATTAGACTTTCATATTCGATGAGTTTGAGTACCATGTAGGTGTGTTGTCCAACATTATGTGGAAGGGAATAGTACGTTACCGTAGTTTTGGCATGATTAGTTGATCCGCCATCGATAGTCCATTTCCGACCATTGGCAATCTTGGCAACTGGAAAGATGGGAAAGACGACTTTGTCTTTATCCTCGATGTATCCACGAGTTACCTGAGATTCTTTTGGCCGTTTGTCCTCGGTGAGAGTGTTGTAGGCCAAGTAAATTGAAGCTAATTCATTTTGCGACATGATAAAGATCAGTCCTTCTGATATTTCACCAGGATGGAAAATTCTTCTCGTTTCGAGGTATCTGGTAGCTTTCTGCGGTGCTTGTCGACGAGAGCACTTGTTATTTTAAAATAATGACACAGGCTAATAGATGTGTAATGACAACGACGATGAATACAGTATTAATTTACGTATTTGGAGTAGTTGTGTGCTCTTCGAAGGAGAGAGCTGCTGCTAGCGGTTGAGCTTGCTCATGGAAGATGAGGGGCTCAGAGCTACAGGACAGAATCGTACTAATTCCAAGACGTAGAACCTTAGTAACGATTCACGAGGCTGACTACTTCCACGTAGTCAGAATCCAGAGCGGCATGCGTCAGGCAGAGAGATCTCGATAAGCGATAGCTTAGCGAGCACGTATCCGTATGGTCACAGATACATACGTACCTAAAGGTAGTATGCTACTTGACTATTACACAAGCCGACTCGATAGCTTAGTGATTATTGTCAGTGAGTTTCATGAAACTAGGACGTTAAGACCACGCGTAGGACCCGCAGTTGAGGTGACTGCTGACAATACTTGAGAGCAATTGCATGACAAGCACTGCGGGAGCGCCCTAACACATTTGGAGACGATTCTAGATGCATCGACAACAAGCCTTCTTAGTATGAGACGACAACAACAACTAGACTTTGCATCGACCTACTTGTAGTAGGACACTCAGACTAGGGATCGCAAATTCATATTATCAAACGATACTGGAGCTGCAAATGAGTTTGAATATATCAGGCGAGACCAATCTCAAACAGCACGAGAAGGTCTGACAGAGTACGGGGTGCCATCGATAGGTTATCGCGGACGGTTAGACGCCGATTGTGGTAGACGGAGTAAAGCCACCACAGACTTCATGAGACTGATTCGACCAATCACCAACTCGACCAACAAAAGACTCGGCATACGGGGAGAATATGAGTGATATACCTCGCTCGTGATGCTGAAACACGAGATATAGGCCAGGCTAATGCGAGTTGAACTAGAGGCGCACTGGACAATTTGATGCACAAATGTTAATGACTGGAACGAGGCGATATGACCGACTTAAACGAGGCGATATAACCACGACAACAAGAGACCGACTTAAAGATGTAGAGATATGCGAGCGGTGATGAGGCAATAGCAGGAGAGCCAACACCAACATACCAAGGAAGTCACACGCTGACTCTGGGAGCACGACATCCCACATGTTACACAAGCAATACAGGCGACACATATCGGAACATAGAAGAGGTTGCGAGGAAATGATTCCTTGAACAGCCAGACGCATCATTGCCGCGAATAGAACATCCAGGCGCATCAAGGTTTGGGCTCATAAAACAGCACAGATACAGATCCAGATCTGTCACCCACGGGACAATGCCTACCTCATCTACATAACTGCCATTAGACGTACCGGCCACGGATTTTTGTATGGGCAACGCACGCTTGAATTTAAGTGAGAACGTGGCTCGAAGCTAGAATCACTTGAGATAGTGAAGATAAAGGGAATGAAGTGAAGATTCGTCACTATGCGCAACATGATTTACAACGTACAGAACTATGCTTGCCAAAGGTGTATACAGGATGAAGAGTCACTCTCAAGACACGCGATTAGGGACACCATCCATCGTCCATTATGAGATAATATTGGTCGACGTAGATGACATCCTACCAAGAACCAAGAACCCGAACGAGGTGATGATTAAGCTCTGAGAAAATAACAAACGACCTCGGGCAGGAAGAAGGACATGGCAAGAGCCTCTGAGACAACACGATGAATGAGAAGTAGGAGAGAGAACTCAATCAATTAAGTATCCAGAACGATAGAACTAGACACCGGACTACAGCGGTGAAAGAGGTAAAGATACCAGCAACTCATTTCTGTACGACGATCAATTTTGACTTGGACCGTCTCTACGATGTGGTCAAAGCATCTCGTGACACTCGGGCATACAGAACCGAGATGCATATGAGGAGTTACATTGAAAGGATGCACTCGGGCATACAGAACCGCGATGCATATGAGGAGTTACTTTAAAAGGATGTACATTGAAAGGTATTTACGTTTACGGGGAGACCGTAGAGGCTAGTGAAGATTGATCCAGCCGGTATGTAGGGATCATTTTGACCGCACTTCGTCTTGGACACCTCGAAAGCTGTTTACGGAATTATACGTTACCTGGATAGGTATCCAGATAGGAGACTTGCTATGTCTACAATGCATGTCGAAGAAGCCCCAAAGCATAGCACAGATTGGAAGGATTTTTACGGGAGACGATTGAGGAAGACCCAGCGGAAATACCAGTTCCGTTGGGAGAGAAGGCGAGGATCAGAATCTTATCGTTCAATAAACAAGAAGCAGAGTACGGTTGAATTTACAAATCTTGGAGCCGACACCGAGATGGTAACGATGCGCTTCGCGAGAGGTTTGACAGTTGCACTGAAGATCAACCTAAAGATGTTCGCTGTACCAACTGACTGAGCACATTCGCGGTACCAATTGACTGAACACCTGATTTCTTTTGTGACAATGACAGTATGGTGAAGGTTACGAATACTCCAACATCCGCTACAAAACTCAGTCAGACACCTTATCATCAAGGGGGAGTACACCGCAACAGGAACTTTACAATGTCGATAATACCTCCTGGACGGAGCCAACTACTCGGACACACTCAAGAAGATATCACCTTTATACAAGAGGATTCAACTTTATATTACCCAAATCAGTGCACGATAGTGGATGAGAAGATTTCCAATGAGACTTAGCTTTATGAATCGCAAGCGTAAGCTTACAATTCACGGGGAGCGTTTCGTGTAGCACAGAACGTCTCATTCCCTTAGACGATCACTCACTTCTCACCAATCTTTATCCTTGTTATGTATCCTTACCATGTAATTATATTATTAGTTGATGTTATCGCAGTAGTACTGATTAGTTTGTATATTACGTAATCATTAACGTAGTGTGAGAAACGAATCGTATGGATACCGTTCTTTCCTCCATATCAGACAATGGATGACTTTAGCCTTGAGAGCCAAACTTCACCTGATACAACGTTGCACCAAAAAAAACACAATAATGACTGAAGGTCTCATAGCCGATCCAAATTTTTAAAAATGGAGAGAAGTCCTCCATCTCCTTCACTTTCCATTGAAATGCATTGACACCCCCGAGAGCATGACGTATTCTAAATGGAAACCAGAGCATGATGACCTCTTGCTAGCAGCCGTGAAGAGATGTGAGGAGGGAGGCATGAAGAGGCCAGCGTGGACTGCTATTGCAGAGCAACTCAATAGTGAGTCTGGAGTATTCCTAGATCTTTCTATTCTTTTCATCTCATTCACGTTCGTCTTACAACTCCTCTCTTTCAACTACAATGCTTTGATTCAAAGAATTGGAATCTTTCACCTTTAAGGTCACCACAGCTTCTGCTCAAAATCGATACAATAATTATGTTGATCCTAGCATGGTTAGGGGACGCTGCACTGATTTTGAAATTCATACGATCGTTGAAATTCAATCGCTCGTCGCCACGCCCAATCAATTTAGATTCATTGCTGAGGTATTGATGCGTTCTGGTGAAGATATTCGAAATACTTGGAAGGTCCTTGAGAAAGCAATCCTGAAAACACTTGAATCATTGACTGGGCGCAAAACGCTCACTGCTAAAGGTGGGACAAATTTCGACTTTGGATCCGAGGTTGTGAAAGCAGCATGCAAAAAGGCAGCTGTGGATTCCTACAGGAGTAAGTTTCCTGATCCGTCCACTGATTCAAGGATTAAAACCTCATCAACATTGACAGCAGAAAGAATTGTGTCTCTAGTTAGGGAGAAGACTTCAAAGAATGAGAAATCAAAGGCAAATGGAGCAAAGCGGAAGGCTACAAAAGCGAAGACACAGGAAAGAGCCAGCAAGAGGGCAAAGAAGGCAGAGGGTGTGAAGGCCTTAGTGAAGACAGCCGAAGAAGTCAAGCAGCTAGAGAGTGAAAATGTGGATGCACCCTGGGTTCAAGCGAAGAATAGTGCTCGCGAAGCAATTCTTGCAGCTGGATACACGCAAGAAGGTCTGGATGAGGCGCTCGCAGTGATGAGATCGGAATTCGCTCTCAATCCTTTGGGTAGATCTATAGCCGATGCAGCAAAAGATCGTGCTGCAAGGAAACACAAAGAAAATCTAAAGATTCTTGCCGACATTGGTAATACTAAATAAATTCTTGATTATGATTGACAAAACTGTAAAGCAACGTCTCTTTTTTCCTCTCCGAAGATCTTTGTGAATACTGTCAATGCATTCTCCTCAGTAATCGCATGGAAGGTAGTTTCGTTCCTCAAGTTAACCTTTATAAACCTACCCCATGCACAAGCCTCTTGCAAGGATCTTTCCACGAGTGATTCTTTTGAGCTTTCATATTCATCTGTCATCAAGTGAGCCCTGAATAGAGTCTTGAGAACGGACTGTCGCACAGGTGTGTTATCTTTCGGATCCATATACCGCAACATCATACGTGTAGATTGATGTAGCGGTAGATATCGATAATCTGTTTCATAGACAATTGCGCCAGACATGATCAATTGCCATACCAGATCGTATGTTAAGGTGCCGTAAACACCTACGTAACGACAAAGAGATTCTTAGTCAGCCGATTATAGGCCCCATCCCCTTGCCTCGCCCGCGATAGCATTGTGGGCTTTCCATCAAATAAACGGTCAAACCTTGAGGGTGGAGTGGGACGTGCATTGTTGTCAAACCATTCTCCATGGATGTTCTGTGGTTGAAGAAGATTGTGGAGTGCCCTCTCATGAAGTCTTGGGTTGGTGCTTCGAATAAAAATGACTGCTATTTCTGACACCATTCCATTGGCCCACAGAAGTTGGCGCACAAGGTACGCTTTGAGTTCTTCTTCACTGGGCTTGGCACACATGCCAATCTTTGTTGCCACAAAAGCTCTGCAAAACTCTCCGGTGTGACTTCTAATGTCGATGAAGGGCATTGAATAGTTGTCATTTCCATACTTCGTTTTCACTGCTTTGTGAGCGTTCTCGCTTCAATTTCAGATTTTCGATTCATTCGATTTTCTCTTGCTCAAAAAAATGCAGTTTAAAATTTTCGGGCCCCATCTCGATGACCTACACGAAGTAAAAGGAAGTGTTATGCAATAATTCATTCTATTAATGTGAATATATGACTACGACTCGCTTATAACATCATGTCTAAACCTCTGGACGATTGGAACTTGCATTCCAAAGAATGTGTGCGAATGCATTCCTCACTTCCTTTGTGTAGATAGATGCTTGTGAGTATGAATCTTTCGTAATGGATCCTTCTTCGACTAACAGACAAAGATTGAGTAGAGTAAATATGCCGCAGTCAAAGTCATTTGCTTGTTGAGGACTTTCGTCCGACAAATCTTCAATCTTCCAAGCACCCAACCACTCCATCAAGTTCTTGTCGGGATGTGCCTTCCTGTACTCATCCCCAAGATATCGAAGTGCAGCATTGGTGTACAGTACATTCTCCTCCTTCACGCCTTGTGAGTCCCAAAGAGATATAATCTTTTCAATGATGTTGATGCGCATTGTAAGCCAGTGAGTGTTTTTGTGATTGATTGGGATCTAGGAGCAATGAATTCCATAACAGCGGAGACCTTTTCTTCACGTGTCCCTTTTCTTTCAAGAAGCATATAATTCTTATCTTCACCGATGACGGAAATAATATCAGCACTGAGTTTCCCATTATCATCTTAGAGGAATTGCTTAATTGATTCTGGGGTACGTGGCAAAACGGATGGCTGCTGTTGTTGGAGAGTATCATGCTCATCATTGCTCACAGCCGAAAGTATAGATTGCAATTCAGGGCCACTTTTGTTTGGAGTAGGCTGAGTATTTTGCTTCTTCTTCTGTGGATGAGCGGGTGGAGTAGGAGCCAACATGGGTTGACGTGTCCCAGAGGACGGTGTTGTTCCTCTATTTGTTGCCGCCGCCGCCGCTCTTGTTGAGTTTTGCGATTGAGGGCGCTTCTTCTTTTTCTGTTTATGCCCTCTACTCTTTTTATCTCGTAAGAAGTTTTTCACCTTCCCACGCACCTCTTCCTCTAATACCAAGTTGAGCAACAGTTGATTAGCTTCATCGTCGTCGACACTTCGAAAGTTGGCGCAGTTTGTTGCAAGCAACTTTACGATTCTTTTTATCAATGTGAATGACATAATGTTGGGAGTAATCCTCATATCCATCAAGCCCCTCAAATATTGTGCTGCAAGAGAGGTAAGGTGATGCCTTCTTTGGCGTCTGAAATGCCGAATTGATTAAATTTTCGTCCACAATTGCCATGCCGCTGGTGCTATCGTTGGTTGCAAGGTAATCATTCAGCGGCTTTGCCAATTGTCCATAAGAGAAGAACATATCCGTCCTATTACTTTCCTTTTCCAACAAAATAAGAGCAATGACCACCCTTAAGGGGGAGAACCCCCTATTGCTCCATCTATCTTCGGCCGTAGTGTCTCGAAAACGGCACCGGCCAGTGTATTAATTTGATTGAAGAAGTAGACACAGCCGCACTGCAGACCCACAAAGATTATATGCGCAAGAGGACACTGCTGGGGCGGGCACGTACTGCGATGTCGATTACTAACTCCCGATTCCACCCGCTCGAGTCACCATGGGGCCAAAGTTATTCGTATGGTGTTGTAGCATCAAGTTTGGCCACTGGTGTCTCGAGCGGGTGGGTTAGTTCGGCTGTCGCAGGGGGTCCCAATTAGCTAGTAGAGGGTTCCAACTTCTTGACACGGATCAATTAAGACCAGTTACGAGAGCTTCCCACCACAAGATCATGGAGTGTTGTAAACGATTCTACAAGACGTATTATGGCTGAAAGAAATGCACAAACGCGGTGTTTGATAGAGCTTGGTCAACTGGTGCTACCACTCTGTCGACCACTGTCATCTGTGGTTGAAATTGAGATGGTCAATCGATTCCTCTTACCTCCACAGCATGCAAAAGTATCTTCAACTGCGCCAATGTCAACGCTGTGGGGTTAAGAGCTGTTTCCAATGTGCTCTTGAAACATGGTAAGCTTCAGCTTCTCAAAGTTGCACAACACGACATTGTATGTTGCCACCGAGATCAATTATTGTCGCCTAGAAGTGATCTGTTCGCACAGATGTGCAGCCGAGCCTACTCCACCGAAGATGTTGAAGTCGTGGAGCGCATTTTATTGAAGATCTGTCATGGTGATACCACGATCCACAAGTTAGCGTTCAACTATCTCCTTGACCCTGCCTCGTGTTGAGCTTCCTTAATGTCTTCTTCGTGGATGAGATAAAGTACTTGATCGACTTCCTGTGCTCGACTAACTTCTCTACACAACGAACGAGCAGCGCTGCTAAAGCGGCCTTACACAGCGAGAGGCAATAGGGCGATAAACTAGATTCCTTAGACCTATCTATAATCTAATGGACCTCAACATCGCATCTCACGCAAACATCTCATCCAAACATCATTACGAATGCATCCAACACTAACGCCAACAAGCAGCCACACCACCGTACAAAACAATCGCAATCTTTATCTCAACAAGGCCGCAACAGAATAGTTTCTCTTCGCAGCCCTATATCATTCAAAGATAACACGAGTTGCGCCGTATACTGTCACCTATAATATCATCTATTTGTCGACTTATTTCCCTGCTAGCTCGCTTGTTGTAGCAAGTTGTGTTGTTATACCTTCTTCCCCTTCCTAGCATTATCACATTGGCTTGCGCCAAACATTCCTTTGCTCTTCTTTTTATGATTTTTCTTCAAGTCCCTGAGATAATCTTCCGTTGAAGCCTGTAAGTCCAAGCCTGTTTCATGTTTGTGCAGCCGTATGACACAAAGAGCAGGTTGTTGTGAGCCTTGGCTGTTGTGGAAGCAAGTTTGGACACAAAAAGTATCTTTGAGTTTTGCGAGTAAATAATTTAAATTCCCATGTTCTACTTACCGCAATCTTTGCAATTGAAAGTGAAAGAGTACATCAATCCTTTTGCCTTGGGGCATTTCCCTGTTTTCCATCCCTGACAACGATTTCCGACGGCAACATCTTGTCTGAAGTTTATAGAGTAAAAGCACGAAGTAGCAGTGAGGAGAAGGTAAGAATCACCATGCTGCAATAGATCCGAGTGTCTGAACAGAATAACAATTCCAAATCTTACAATGCTTCGTCGATATGCTTGCCTCATCCAGCCCACGTGGCTTTACCACAGGATTTGCATTCATCTTTCCAGCACATGATACTTATGATTCGTAGCTTCGTGTCTAACTTTTTCCGACTTTATCTCCATCCACCTTGACGCCAGAATTCAGGCCAGGATCTGCTTTTCTGGCCGGCACCCAAGCAGTTTTGGGTTTGCGAATTGCGAATTGTGAAGAAGAAGCGAATATGAGAGTACCGCAATCTGAGGTATCTCCGTAGCTTCTTAATGGGTGCTATCCTGAATTATGTAGGTACTTCTTTTTAACGATCAAGGATGTATATGTCGAACTACTAAAATTAAGAGTTAGGTTAATCCCACTAATATGTGACATGTAGCTTTCTCTTGAAAGCGTAAAGATAGTCCGCCCGAGTATCGAGAACGTTTGTGTTGCTACTGTACGTTTGCTTTCAAATCCTACATAAAAGTTTGAAAACCACTTTTTGTAGCTTCCAGAAGGAATTTTTCGAAAATTCTTTTCGACATTACCTCTGTCGGAACTAGTAGAATGCACTGTCGAAGCCCAAAATTAATGATTTTGCACTCCTCTACTTCAAAAGTGGTTTTCAAAGCCTATTTTACCAAAATCGAGAAAGATCAGTTTATTTTGTCTGTGTGACAGTAACTGGCACTCAAATACTAATTCCTACTTATCAAAGGTAAAACTAAGTCTTTTGCCCTGACTCACCTCCGATTATGGCATCTAAAACACACAACCATGGTGAAAATGGGCTCCCTACGACTAGCCATAACTCAGTAACTGCTAGGATGTTGACCCTATTTCAAAGCGTCAATGTTATTCATATTGTCTGTAGAAGCTCATTGATACCTCACTTGTCCACTAACTCCCGTTATTGAAGTCAAAGGTAGGATTTGAGAGCAAACGTACAGTAGCTGAGGTAAAATAATGAAAACGCAAGGGTAAATAAGCTGAAAACGCAGATTCAGAAGCCTCGCCCGAGCGCGAGCAATCAACACATACATTTCGAAGTACTTTACTGCAGGCAGCCATTAAGTCGAGGAGATAGTAGTTGCTCGTCAACTGGCAGCGATCACACTGTGCAATTTCTTTTCGATCCGCCACGAAAATGATGTTGAGATCGACGATTGCAGCGCTACTTTTGCTGCTTGTATCATCAGTCGCTGACGTCATTGGTGCCGAGGCAACACCACGAGATGTTGGTGCACAAGAAGTAGTAACTGGCCTCAGGGGGAAAATCAACAATAAACACCACTACGATATCGATAACAACATACATGATATGCGCTTCATATTACCGCATTCAACTCTTCGATCGCTGGAGCTGGAGGGTGACGAATCCCATGATGTTCGACTTCGATCTCTTCGACCAGACAACGACAACAATATCATCCTGTCACAGCCATTATCATTCAAAATAACTATGTCAGCGATCCTAGGATTGATTGCCGCAGGTCAGATTGCATTATTCATGATGTTCTATCACAATCAATCCAAAAGAGTGCTGGAATTCGCTCAACCACTCTACGTATGCATGTTCATTGCATCTGGATTGTTCACTACATGTGCTTGTTATTTGTATCTGTACATCACAAACGTCGGATGCATAATACGAGAACCACTTATATTCATGTCATTATCACTGATGGGTGCCATTATTGCCGCGAGAGCATGGAGGATTAGCACGTTGATGAGTAATCCATTAATAAATGCAGGAAAAGGGGGAGACAACGACATGAATGGTCCCGCACGTGTGGAACGAATGCGAAAATTTGTCATGATGGCAATCAGTGCACTAAGTGGATGTGACTATCGAGCTTTGAATCTAATCTCTACTCGAGGATCTCATTCCGGTGGCCGACCATTGCGTGTACAAATCAACAGTATGCAAATGTTGAGGGCAATACTTCTCTTGTGTATTCCTCAGATTATTCTGCAAGTGGTTGTCATGAGCGTGCCTGCATTACGGTACACAAAAACATTATCGTCGCCATCAATCATTTCTTATTCTGAGACGACTTTCAGTCAGTATCAGTGTCAGAGTTCAACCTCTGCATCTTGGGCTGTATACATCTTCAGTGCATTATTGGTTGTACTTCCATTTCACTGTGCATACCTTCTCAATATGCGTTCACAACAAGAAATGGAGAAATTGCCGCAGATTATTGATGAACGTCACCAGCTCAAGTTTTCTTTCTTGACAGTTGCTCGCTTCGTCGTGACGAATTTACCGATTGTAGGTTTGACGTATTACTACGTTTGTCCAGCTATCAGATCGTACTCAGCAATTGTTACAGTTATTGGAGTGCCTTTGTCCGTAAACTACTATGTCGCATACGTGAAATTGGGTGCGTTAAAATCAAAGAAAATACCACAAGTTGGAGGAACATCTGCCTTATCATCATTTGCAAATGATGGCGATGGTAAAGGGAGAGGTTCGGCAGCGTATGCAGTCAAAATGGCAGAAATGTACTCCAAGATCGGTAGGACAGAAGAGACATTAGAACTGATAGACGAGACACTTGATGTTTGGAAGGTGACAGAGAATAATGGTGTGTTGGTCTTGGGTGAACAGAGACGTCAAAGAGAGACTATTGGTGCTGGATTCACGAAACAGGACTTGGAAAAACTAGGTCCCGAAGAACTTGAAATGATACTGCAGCTGCTCGTTATTAAAGGCGACGCACTCATGAAGTTGCATGGCATAGCAGCATTCCCTCTGTCTGCCGATTTGAACATCAATGCGATGCGAATTTTTGAAAACTGCCCCGCTTCAAAGAAGATGAAGGATATCTCAATCATGTAAGTACTTGTGGAAAAGAATATCACTATCCTCAAGGCAATGGCAACAGGCTCTGAAATTTTTCACCATGTTCTTTTTCAGGTTTCCAATCTACAACCGGGTAGGTATCCAGCTAAAAGGTGGAGTGATCAATCAGGTAAGACAGCTTCATTCTATCCATTCATTCTGCGACAGTCACTTGTTTGTGCCATGCTCTCACTCCATTTCTTCGGCCAATATCTCTTGTCTCCTCATTCGATCAATCAGAATGACTCTTGTGATCTTGAAAGAGATTTGTACAGTAGATTCTACCACGAGTCCCAAGTTCAGTCTTTTCACTTAGTAAGATCCTTGGGTGCTCTTGCTGAGTGGTACGGTAGAACTGGAGAAGTAGACAAGGCGTTTAAATACTTCAACACCATGACCAAAATATATATGCCTGAAGAACACGCTCCTTTAATAAGCGGAGCTTATGCCGTGAATAGGTGCGCAATCACGTACGCTGTAAGTGCCCTGTGGTATCTTCAAAAAGGACAGCCTAAGCAAGCGATTCAAAGATGCGATCAAGTTATCAATGAAATACTACCCTCTTATGATAAAAAGGACATGATTGGATTGTATCACATCTTCTGGTGTATTATTAGGGTTTTGAAATGGAACGGTGAAGTGGACAAGGCAAGGGAATTTTATGATAAATGGGCACCAGATGGCATTGAGACTCATTTTGCGATTGGTATGATGCACAAACCAATGATTTTGTTACTCAAAATCTGTGTTGGAGATGGCGACTACGACACAGAAGATATGGATTATGACATTGATATGGTTCTTGAATTTGATGCACCTGATATGACAGACCTGAATTTCATTACCGATGGGTGCGTTTTACTGTGTGGTCATCTATTCATGTTGTGTACATCTTTTGAAATTCATCTCACCCTCTTGTTCTTGTAACTCTCTTCACACAGATGGTCAGTGAAGTCAATGGCAGCCGAGCTTTGCCTCCATCTCGCCCGACGTCTCGAACCAGGTAGCATATCAAGAAGAAATCTCATTGATAGAGGAATACAGATGTCAACGATGGCAAACGAGCGGAACACTACAGCGGAAGGTTTGATCAAACACATTCTGGCTCACGAAGCTCACAAGGGAGTCGACGATAGGCTACTAGCTTTGAGACAGGAGGATAATGCAGTGGTCGTGGGTGTCGTATACAGTAAACTACAAAGATTCGAGTCACAGAATGGCCACCTGGGTTCAACTCTTCTATCCAATGGGGTTAAGAACAATCACGCGTCGTTTGATTTTGCAAGCAAGTTTACTGTGAGAACCAGCGAGCATAGTAATTCATCTCACTCAAGATCAACGCATAAGAGCACCTTGAATTGGAAGGGCTCTCGTCATTCGAATGATAGCAGTGGGTCAACAAGCAGACATGTCTTTTCCTCGCGTGCTTCTAGAGATTGTGGGAGTATAGCTGAAATTGCTTCTTCTTCTGAAAGTGTAGCTGAAGCGACATGAAAGACTGGCTGAGGCTGAGGTATTGTAAACAAATAATGATGCATAAATATGTAATTATTTTGTTCGTTCAATTGCGACTTGCGACCCATTCAATCAAACTGGCATAATAGTATGAATGTATCGACCTCTTCATGTTGTAACCAGAAGTCGTTCGTGGGCAGATCCACGTCGTAAACAAAAACATCTCCTTCAAATCATGAAGAAGACAAGCAGCAGTGTATGATATTGTTTTAGAATAGCAATATAGTCATCTCATTTACTGAATTCAGCTTACCTGGTCATTGATAATTGACTTGGCGCTGGAAGAGAGCTTGTTTCTCAAGAGAAACCTTTCTTCTAAATGGGATAATTGTAAATTTTCTACGTAGGAATAAGTAAATAGTATTTTTGCTAAGTATCTAACTTCCCGTCAATAAATAATAAAATCCACAACATCAACATCATCAACGCAATCTAACGCAATGATATGATTATGTCCATGTGTTTGTGTTCCACAACCAAATCTGTTGAGCTATCACCATCATGACGCAGGCAGGCGAAGAAAGCATCTGCGGGGTGAAATCGATTGTCTCTGGAGAGATTAAAAGGCAACCCTCGTGGAGCGACTTTAATTCTCTCATCAATCGAATTGAAACTCTTGAACAAGAACGCAGAGATGAGGCCCTCCCATTGGTAAACGCTAGCGATGATGGAATTGCTGATGTCGACGACTTTAATGATGACGATGCTGTTTCCCTCCCTTCATCATTTCGTAGATCATCGCGCCAAAGAATAAAGCGAATGTTGATGATGATGCCGCGTAGAGGACGAACTTTCGACAACGAAATCGAAGAAGTGGAACACAGGTTTGACTACTTTGAATTTCCAGAGAGTACCTTCACTTTCTTTTTTTTTTTTTTTTAAAAAAAGATAAATAAGTGATTAGTTTAGGATGGTATTCAGGAGCTGTTACTGGGCAAGCTGGATCTGAACTTGCCCATTTTAGGTAATAAGAGGAGTGCAGTCTAGGTATCTCTAGTTCAGTGGCAAGTCCGCACTCCTCTTGTCACCTGTGCTAGGTGATGGTATGTTCCTCCTCCCTCCTACTCTCAACTGCCTCTCGACAGGTGAGAGTGAGAGTCCTCACTCAACCTCTGCCACCGCAGAGGTGGGGGAGAGGGGATTACTCCCCACTCCAGGTGTGCCAGTTGGACATCCCCGGCCCATTCTCAATGAGTGGCCGGATGCGGTGGTGCCTGTCCCTACTCCCTCTGAGCAGGAGGGAGTTTGCCCGGACTAGGGCAAGGGACATGCGTACCCGCACATAGAATATCATCTGGCTACGCTGACGCTCCCACTTTTCAGCTAAGTGTGTACCCAGTTGACGCATCGCATTCAAGGCCTCTCTACCTGGCATTCCATCAGCCGTGAAGCAGAGGGGGGTGAAGTCCCGACGTCGTTCAAGACAAGCTGCCTTGTACTTGCGGATTTTCTCCCTCTCTTGTTGCCTCAAGACAGCCGAAGGCGCCTTGTTGCGGTAGGAGCGGCAGTCCGCGTCGGTGATGCGAGTGTCAAAGACAGTGCGAGCTGTCTCTTCCAGAAGTGGGAGACCATCACATCTCCACGCTCTTCCGTTGTTGTCACTGGGGTCGACCCATCAGTTGCGTTGTGTTGTTGCGTGGTATTTTCAGCCTCTGCTGCGGCAGCAGCCTCTGCCTCTGCAGCAGTGCGTTGAGTACTAGTGTAGATAAAGGGTTCGTACTCAACGTCACCGGGAGTAAAGGCTTGCTTGCACAAGGAGCCAAATTCTCTCGTAACATCATTGTGGCGGCAATGGACGAGACCGCCCACCTTGCATTGGAGAGCATGTTCCACCGTCATTTTTGCACCACATCCATCGCATAGGTCTGACAAATCCATCGGCTTCAGGTTGTACCGGAGACGTACGTTGTCTCGAAACTCTTCAGCCGATAGGATCGTGCCATTGAGGCGGTTTGGGACAGCCGTCAGCCAACATCCAGTCTCACAGATCCGTTCCAACCTCCTCTTATCACCTGGTTTCTCTCTCCCCCACTGGGTGAGATGGTACTCAGCATCAAGCTTCTTCGCTTCCTGCGATCCAATTTTAGCCATCATAGCTGAGTACTGGTGGGTTTTCGGGCACAGTTCCCGACGATTGACCAGCGTTTCAACCAGGTGTTCCACCGCTTGTCGCGACGTTTTGAAGCAATCCTCAGATTGTTCCAAACTTTTTTCGAATTCGAATCATCACCAATCACAGCCTACAAGATAGACAAAAATGGCAAGAATGTACTAATTCCTACGTAGGTCTCTACAGGGCTCCAAAAGACCAACGGTCCGAGGAGGAAGCGACTACTAGGAGAGATCGAGTGACAGCACTTGTTAAGATAACTAACTGAAGTAGGTAAACAACCTATAATAATAGAACTTGAGCCCAAAAAACCCCAACAAAATGGACCGAAAGCAACCCAATCAACCGAACAAAAACTCTGAAAACGGTCGTCGCCAAAACCACCCATCGGAAAAACGACGTGATGGTGGTAGAGGTGGACGAGGAGGAAGCGGAGGAGGACGAGGGGGTGGACGCTCCAGCGGGAAGGAGAGGCGTGGAACCAGTAAAGCACGACGTGAAGAAACTGGAAATCTCGTTACCCCCAAGGCGGAGGCAAAACCGAAAAGTTGGAATGAAGTGGTGAAGACTGGAACCAAAAGGTTGACAATCACTCCTATTCTAATGAAGTTTGAAAAGTCGGAAGACGTCAAAAATGTGATCGAGGAGGCGGGCACGGAAGCACCAGTATGGACAGTCCCTTCCCCGAAGAAGAAAGGATGTCAAGTGCAAAAGCAAACCGAAAAAGAAGGGAGTAAACCGGATGGCAACAAGAATAGGTATGAAGTGTTGAGTGAGGAAGAGGATGAGGAAGAAGAAGTCGAAGTCGAAGTAGTGAAAACAAAGGAGGGTAAGAAGGAAAGAAAAGGGAAAGAACAACAATCGAATCATCAACAAAGCGGACAGAAGGAGATTTCTGAGAGAAAGAAAAACTCCAAGAAAAAGGTGAACACACCGAAGCAGGATGATACGATGACTGAAGAAAAATCGATTAAGTGGAAGGATAATACAACAAAACCACGAAATCAACAGAAGGGTGATAGTGGACCAGTAGAAGAGGCGCAACAGCAAGACACTGGAATCAAGCCTGACCAGAAAAAGTTTTCTGGTCACGACGTGAAGATGTGTCGAGTCTTCCAGATGGTAAGGGACTTAGCCGACCAGGGGAAGATGACGAAAAAGTGCGTGGAAAAACTGAACAAAACCGATCAGAATCATGTCTTAGTGAGTATGGCAACCACTAGCATATTGGAGAGGACAGATGCATTTCACCCGGATGACGTAAAAGATTCAGAGACAGTGTTCCAATACCTAAGTACTTTATCCACGAAAAGTTTGCTCAAGATTATCAATGATAGAGATGGGTTCGATGAAACAAAGGCTCATGCCGACGAGATCGAACAGCAAAAGAAAAATGATACGATAGGACAAACTACTGAGCTACTTTGCAAAGAAACCGTGAATGACCTCATCAATCGAGAGAGTATTGACGGGGAGGAACTGGACGAAGTCATAAAAGAATGGGTGCAGAGATTCTATCCCGGAAGTGGGAAGCGATTCCATGTCAGATGCATCAGCGTATCGAGTCGAGCAAGATGCGAGGAATGTGTAGAAGCCAACCCTTATTCGTCTGACGAGGAATCAGAAACGGACTCTAGCTCAAATTCAGACTCTGATGAGAGTTATACGGAGGAGAATGGGATGATACAACAAAGCCCTCGTGGACGGAGACGAGGCCAATCAATATCGAGCAGAAGACACGAACCCGAACGAGTCTCCTGCTTATCGCCGGATAAAGGAACCGAAGGAGGCCCTCACAATTCGGCGAAACCACCACCAGAAAGTCTAAGAAATGGAACCACCGCACCTATCAATTCACGCACTGATCGATCAAAGTTAGAAGATCCAAACAAACGAGATGAGTAGAGGAACTCAAGACGTAATACGACCAGTGCAAAATTTAGAAGCGAGTGGAGACACAATACAACTTAGACAAAATGAAGATGGAGTAGTAAGATTCGGGTTTCAAAATATTAACTCCATCAAAGTCCTGAGGACCAATACTCTACCAAACGAGATAGAGGTAGTCCATGACCTTGGGATTGATATATGCGGATACGTAGAAACGAACCGCCCATGGACATCGAATAATAAAGGAATTTTTGATATGAATATGAGACGAATGTTTCAGAATATGGCTAACACTCAGTATGCGTCATTGCCACCAATAGACCATCGAATCAAATATCAGCCAGGAGGAGTCCTACAAACTATTACAGGCCACGTGACGGGACGAGTTCGGCATCAAGGGTCTCACAAGTATGGAAGATTTGCGTGGCATATTCTCCAAGGAAGCCGGGATGAAGGGATAGTTGTCATAACGGCGTATAGAGTATGTCAATCCTCAAATGCAGGGCCAAATACAGCATACACTCATCAACAGTCTGCAATGATGAAAGATGGAGTAGTTAACCCTCGGCCGAGGAAGCAAATCCTCAACGACCTCACCAAGCTGATTGAAGAGAAAAGATCGAAGGGATATAGACCAATAGTAATGATGGATGCAAATGGAAGTACATTCTCGGATAAGGAGTTTAGAGAGTTTCAACAAAATGCAGTTCTGGAGGACCCATTCTATAGGAAGTTCGAGGAAATGCCACGGACTTACAATAGAGGAACGAAAAGACTTGATTACATCCTCATGGATGCAGGCCTTCAGCATGCGGTACGACATATTGGGTATCTCGGGTCTCATGAGGCTGTGCACTCCGATCATTCAATGGCGTGGGTTGACTTTGATGAGAAATTGTTGTTCAGGGGCCTTATAAATCGCCCCCCAAATGCAATCAATAGGCAATTCACCCTACATCAAGAAGATAAGGTGGAGAAGTTTATGGACGAGCTAAGAAAAGGGATGGAGGACAAGAACATTCAACTTAAAGTTCCCATCCTAGTTGCGAAGTTCCATGAGGAAGGATGTACGACGGAGGCGAAGCGTGCATATAACGCATTGGATAAGGAATATACTGATATCATCAGGGCAACTCTGAAAAAGACATCACGTCGCCGATATGGGTACTTTCGCAGTCCGGAACTGACGTTGGCAGGGCAGAAAGTACTGTTGTATAAAGCAATGTTGGACTGCCAGCGTAGGCGAGCACCCCCAAGTGTAGGACTGACCAAACTTGCAGCAAGACTTGAATATGATCTGACGAGTAATTACGAGCAGATGACAGTTAAAGAGTTGAAAGTAAAGGTCAGGGAAGCTCGTAAAGAGCTATGGGAAATCCAGAAGGATTGTGCAGAAAAGAGGATTGGATGGCTCGAAGTTCAAGCCCAATCATCGGCAAGAAAAGATGGCGGAGATTGGGAAGCAAAAATGAACGCAATGATACGAACGACAAGAGCAGCATCAACGAATCGGAAACTTAGTCTCCTCACAAAAGGGCAACGTGTTGGACTTGATCGCATAGACGTCCCGAGCCATGAGTGGATGTACTCTGAAGATATGGAGGAATTGTACCATTATGATAAAGGAGTATTTGAAACGCATGCAGTCATGCAACAAACGTCTCAAGGAAAACCAATCATGGAAAAAGAATTCTATGCCCACCATTCATTGAAGGTACCGGATAAGAATGCATATCCCGTCAAAGTAATTGTCCGAGAAAATGGGACACTGAAGATAGATGAGATAATTGACAAATCACCGTTCCAATGGGAGGCAATTACATCCCAAACGGCTATCGAAGGTAGAATACTACAGCGGAACAAACGGCATTTGCAACAGGTAGCAATGGAAGGGGGGCCATCGACTCAACCCCCAGTACAGCAATTGATAAGTGCTGAGGGAACGGAGGAGGTGAAGCAAATACTCGAAGGAAATTATCGAGTGTTAGACCCAACCACGAACGAAGAAATGGAGATTAGTGATACTCTAGCAGCGTGGATGAGTCAACTCAAACAAACAGAAAAAGAAGTAGCAATGGAGGAAACCGTGGGCTCAATAACTTCTGCTCAACTGCAAGAGGCATTCCGAAAAGCCAAAGAAAAGACTGCTTCTAATGGAGACCTACATTATACGGTGTGGAAAGCTATGGTAGCTGACAATGAGTTTGCAGATTGGTTGTCGATAATGATCAGCCTGCCGTTTATATATGGTTTCGCCCCTGAACGATGGAAGAGTATGACGGATGTAATGCTGGAAAAGAAAAAAGGTAACCGGCAGATAAACCAACTCCGAATCATAGGGTTATTAGAGGCTGATTTCAACACGGCACTAAAATTTTTTGCAAGAGAGTTTTCAAAAAAGATGGAGTCTACCGGGGAGCTGTCAGACGAACAGTGGGGATCTCGGAAAGATAGAAACTCAATTGATGCAGCTATGATCAAATTGTTGACATTCGAAGCGGCACGAGCAAAGAAATCAACAATAGGCATGCTGTATTATGACTGTATAGCGTGCTATGATCGAATGCAGCCGTCATTGTCGAACATAGAAATGGCGAAAAGGAACTTCAGTGACGGGATCCTGAGAGCAAGAGCGGAAGCACTACGCGGAATGAAACGCAATGTGAGAACTGGGCTCGGGGTATCGAATGATATATACTCAGAAGAACTAGGGGATTATCAGATTTCAGGAGAGATCCAAGGAAAAGCAGACAATCCGGCGCTGTTCACGGCATGTAGTAGTGGGATCCTGAAAACGCACGCAGAATTGGCACCGGGACTGGAATTACATGGTTGTTTCGGGGAACGGATGATGAAGCGTCATAACGTAAGCTACGTTGATGATAATGACGGAAATGTCTCTGCAGATTATGACAGTGAACGACCGCTGGATGAACTGATCGAAAGGATGAAATTGAGCTCTACGATGTGGAATGAGGTCGTACGATATTCAGGCCAATCACTTGCCTACCACAAATGTGCGTGGCAGGCATTAGCGTGGCAAGTGGTACGAGGGGAACTAAAACCAATCATGGCAATAGATGAAACAATCCTCTTGGAGGATCATAAAGGTGCCAAGTCAGTGATACAGTTTAAGTCACCAAATCAACCGAATAAAGGGTTGGGATACCACTTGTGCCCCGATGGGAACCAGAAGCAAGAGTACGAGGTCATCATGGAGAAATTGAGGAGAATTTCCAAGTCTACGTCTTTGGGATTCTTGACAGCAAGTGAGACGAAGCAACTACTCTACCAACGATTAATGCCAACATTGGATTACGTCCTTCACTTGACGTCCTTCAGTAAGAAACAATGCAAAAAGATGGATACAATCGTACGGAACAACTTCCTCCCATATATGCACTTTAATAGGAACTCACCAGACGCAGTGCTTCGAGGTCCTATGGAGCAAGGAGGGATGGAAATCCCAGACATGTATTCGAGGCAAACTGAATTGCAGTCAGAGTATGTTGTCAAGAAGCAGCTCAGAAATGGGAAGACATAGGCGGAGGATTTTCTCTTCACATTGGATGAATTGCAACTGCAGTCAGGCCTGATAACACCATTGTTTGAGTACAAAGAAAGGCTGACATATATGGACAATGGACTACTAGTGAGCTTGAAAAATCGATTAGCTGAGATAGATGCTACGATATGGATGGAAGATGCCACAATCCCAGCATTGCAGAGGGAAGGCGATCAATCAATTATGGAAGCATTTATTCGACGGAAAATAAAGCCATCGATATTGAGAAAGGTCAATGCAGTCCGTATCTATATGCGAGTGATCACATTAGCAGACCTAGTGGTTGAGAATGGAGAATATATCGGAAATACAACGCTGGGGGGCAATTTTGTAGCGGGATCTGATTGGAGATGGCCGCAAATTCCATGCCCTCCGAAGAAGTGGTTCTCCTTGTTTCGTAGGTGTATACGAGAAACATTCTGCAATAGACTGGATAGTCGCCACCACCACACCAATTCAATGGAACTTGACATACCACTTGGAAAGTGGTTTCCGGTGAAACGGAACACATGGTATGACTGCTACCGAGGTAAGGGGGTGATCTACAAACGAGGAGAGACAGCCACTGGTGAAAGCTTTATTCAGAAGCTAACAGAACAACCAATGCAAAGTGGGTTCTACAAATATGAATGTGACGTCAACGCTATACCGCTAGAGTGTTATCCGATGAAAATGACAGAGGTAGATGAGGGTGTATGGACTCGCCGTCCGTATCAGATGGCACAACAGCAACAGCAGGAAGCTAAGCCTCCGGGATACGTGACCGAAAATACACACCTACCAGGCACGGAAATGAAGCCAAAGAAGACAGGTAGTGATGGTTCTGTCCTTCGAGTGCACAATGTGGCAGCGGCAGCATGGATTATCCCAACTAATCAAAACGAGTATGTCAAGGCATGTTTTTTGATGACAAACGTCAATAACATGCCGGCACCAACATGGAAAAGAGGGAATAAAAAAAACTCGCACTGAAAACGATAGAATCGAGTGGATGAGTTGAAAGTGAAAGAGATGCACAACAGTGAACACTAAGCGCAACTAAACAGCTGATCCGAAAACAAAACAGTTGAGACGACGAATGACTGCCGGACAATGTACTAATTGGTATAAGTGTGGCACAGCACAATTATATATAATTTGATCAGGCGCACTGCAATCTTCTCTCCAAATCCCTACACAAATACTAGTGCCGATGGACAGATAGATGATTTTCACAATTTCTAACACAATTAAAAGACACGTCATTGCGAGCAACTTTATAGCCGTATTCTATTGTAAAGAGACTAATTGGTAAAATTGTGCACAGCACAATTATACCAATAAGGCAACGTCATTGCAGAGCAACTTTATAGCCGAATTCCGTTGGTATAAAGAACTACTGACAAGCCACACGGGCAAATGGCCAACAGAGCAAGATGACGACACAATACTTTACAGGCCCCGAGGGCCCGCGGGGGGGGTTGGGGGGCTTTTTTTTGAAAACCCGCAACATACACCGCTGCACGCCACTACTATCGCCACCATTCTGCGCGCCCTGTTTATAACATAAATGTGTCATGATGACAAAAATTATTCTGTGGATTTCGTGTTGGATTTTTTTTTGCAATGTATCCGTCTATAAAGTTGCTCTGCAATGCTTGTTTAATAACATTCTTATAACAGAAACGTTTTATAGTACATACTCACTTACTTACTTAGAGCCGTTCCAAGCAAAATTGCATCGTAGATGCATAAGATTTTGATAGCAGCTAACAAAAAAGTGCAGCGCGCTTTCCGAGCACAACTGCATGCATGCATGTTTTTTCGTTCGACAGTCAGTATCTAACATCATAGCCGCTACTCTCATAGCCACCACGTTGCACAAACCCTACCAATAGTAATATCCAGTGAACTATATCGCAGACAACACCCTTTGCAACTATTCAGCCGCAGGGTTTTATTATTACAACTGTCTACACCGCATAAATAAATGACTAATACATGCTACATAAATGTCATTTCTGTCTATGATGTTGCTATTTTTATCCTGCCTATTGCAATATTATGGACAATAAATAGCCGACACTTCTTATATATAATAATGTTGATGAGTTGCGGTCTTTAGAGCCGCTCGATCCGCCGTCTACAGGCTTATTGTTGTGTTAGAGTGTCAAATTATTTATGCAATTTTGTGCACATCTTGTGTCCTTGGTATTTTGGAGGTGTGGGGGGGCTTTAATGGTCATTCCGAGCAACCAGAATCTCACTTCATATTACCATCGGCGATGGGTAGCGGAGGGGTAGTGCCTATAGATGTTTATCATCTTCGATGGGTGCAGGGAAGGTGGTTGTTTTCATTTCAAATCTCAATGAAGTGGATTGCAATGATATTATCTCCACCCCTACAGCAGCCGAAACGCCACACTGCTGCGAAAAAATCGCCATAATGTCGTTTAAGGGATGGGCCATCGATACCTTATGAAATATACTCATGGACTGAGATAGGCGGCCATACTAGGGGTGCCATTGTAGGCCATTGTGGTGGCATCTTTTTCTCTTTTTCTGCACGATCATCGATCATGCAAAAACCGAGTTGGCTTTTTGACGAAATAATTTACCGATCGCGTTTGACAGTACTCTATACCGATCGCGTTTTACATATTCTCAAATATATGACGTCACTTGTTCCTCTCCTAACTTCAACGTGTCAGCTTCTCTGCTGGCAGGAAGAACATGTCGCCATCGGTGACTTTTCCGCGCAGCCACTCATCGACTATCATGCTACGGAACACCACATGCAATTAGAAGAGTGCATAAATAATAATGAGTGGCTTGCGTATGACATTCCTCGCACGCAAATCAATATCTTAAATATGTGACCATTACGGACCGGCATAACCAAACCACAAACAAAATTGACCGTATAAAATATGCACACTTCAAGAGAGAAAGCGCAGCAACAGCAACCATCCTCTTCCGACGTGAACAGCAAGAGCGCTCGGAAGGGTGTTAGATGCTCATTTCTGTCTATTCGTCAAATAATTTACAAAGTCCAATGGCCGAAAGTGCGTGTAGGCGATCATATCTTCCGCGAAATAGTAGAATTACAATCATCGCGCAATCCATGCTTCGAACACTCTACTGATCCACATACTCTTCTGAGGCTTGTTCTTTCCTCTTGCAATATGCGTGAACTAAAACATGTATTGTCTGAGCTAGGATGCGTAATGGATCTATATCGCACCAGACAGGAACAATTATCTATCGCTTACAATGTCATTTCCAATCGCAACGTTACCTGTAACGGTTCAAGCTCGGCTCAGTTCTACAAATCGGATGCAGAAAGCAAAGCTGGAATAATGAATTATGGCCGTTGTGTAAATAACAGTCATAACTTGCAGTCGTTGGCTGCTCCAGAGTGTTCCAGCGTATTGTCTAATGGGTAAGTCCGAAAGTGTATTGTTAAGATGAGCTGAAATTGGAAGAAGCGTCTTATGTGATTCAGAATTTCATGTATAAGCGAAACGCTTAACACTGCGTAAAACATTACGTAGAGTGATCGTACGAACATAGAAAGGATCGCTCATTCATCTACATTTAAGTCGCTTTTTGCTGTGTGGTATTAACCTTCCATAGAGTTCATGCCAAAAATAAAATTGTGATGTATGCAAATTTATTTTAAACTTGAACTGGTATTGTTTCTCCCATATGAATGTCGTCATGTCAAAAACTAATCACTTATCCTTACTTATCCCTATTTTCATTTACTTCAGCAATGGCGGTGTGACAGCGGGCAACAAAAAAGATGTTGTCGACAACAACAAGAACGAGCATGATATACCTCTTCTGCAGACAAAGCAAGGCGATTGCATCTCTCCCGCTCATGTTAGATGCACTAACTTTGAGCAGGCAGAAGCATTTGATGCATCATGCAAATCATGGAGATCATGCGATAATAATAATGATTATGACGTTGTCGAGCAGGCGAGTTCTTTGTTAAAGTTAAAGCAATCATCAAAAAATTATGACATCGAACAGCAGTGCCCTAAAGAGAGCAATGGTAGTGCCGCAACTCCAGTGAATACTCATCATCCGTCTGAAACGGACATACCAGCGTCTACTCCTTCTGATGAGGAGTCAGCAGTTGACCCAACTAATCTTCCGGCGTTGCTGTATCATGCTGGGGAACAACCTGCTACTGTTCGCGCATATCGCCGCTGCTCAGAAGATCGCAGTCTTGTGGGCCGCCAAACCATTCGCGATCATTTATATGATTCTCCGTCTACCAGTAGACTTCCGCGCAGCTGTCTCGACCGCCTGTTTCATGAGTCTTCTGGTTCTACCGTGAAGGATTATCCGTGTCGTAATGCTACTTCGGTTGCTAGACTGTCAGGAGAACGTGATAATGATGGCACCAATATGGGTGTTGGTAATGTTGATAACGCCCCCTTGGAAGCAGACGATGCTGGTGTATTTCGTAGCAATAATGGCAATGCAGCTCGGCCAGTTGGAGTTGGAGAAATTCCACAGAACACAAAAGCGTCTGGAACTATTGGATCTATGTTGGGAGAGCTGTCGGAAAAGGGAATCCAACGGTGAGTGAATGTAGAAATGTATTCTTGAATTCGAAATATAGCATGGCACTGATCAATCATCCCTCTTTACACAAATTTGCAATCACTCCACTCCACCACTCCACTCAGCACGTGCCAATACCACCCTACACTCACATCTGCAACAAGGGATGCTGTACTGCCACGTTCATGCCCCTGCAAATTGCATTCGCAATCACAATACACCGCTGCCAGGGCATGGAGGCCGGGTTCGGCAAGGACGATCGATGGAATCGCATGGTGATAGATCCGTCAGATGAGCTCTGGGAGAGAAGCCAGTGCCTTGGGACAGGATACGTTGCTACCAGCAGGGGCAAAACACTTGGTTCCAAAAATGTTATGCACCCGACGGATAGTGCCATTTATTGGACAGGGCCGAGCGTGTCTGTAGAACGGTTACACAATTGCAAGACAAACCAAGATGGCCAACTCTGCAAACTCTTCAAGAAGCGGGACAAATGGGTCAAGTACCTTGACGGCAAGGCAGAAGAAACCAAGACAAGATACAACAAAAGAAAGCTTGATGAAATGACGAAAACAACTTATCAAAAGGCAGTGAGTGGTACTTTAATAAAGAATAGAGAGGACCTGACGAACCGCATCACCGAAATCATAACCAGCCCAAACAAAAAATGGAAAGAAACGAAGAAAGAATACCAATTGCCACGCGATTATTTTGCCTAGTGGACGATACAATGCGATATTCACAACTTGCATGGAAAATAAATTTGTCTTCAAGACAAATTTAT
Organism: Skeletonema tropicum; assembly: GCA_037178625.1. Taxonomy (NCBI): domain Eukaryota; phylum Bacillariophyta; class Thalassiosirophyceae; order Thalassiosirales; family Thalassiosiraceae; genus Skeletonema; species Skeletonema tropicum. Next base: position 119,783 of record JAWZXG010000036.1, read on the forward strand.
TATCAATCGCGGCAACATGACAAATTAACGACAATCAATAAAGGATACAACAAAGGGAGAATATTTCTCGTGATGAAGAAACATGTCACCTATAATGACAATGTACCTGTATTTCTTTCTGCAATTGACGGTATCCTCGACAGATATAGCCAATCAATTTCTGTAAAAAGCGTCTTTAAGCCAGGTACTTCTTGCTTTCTACGTAGGAACAAGTACAAATCCTACAGCGGTATGGTCTACAGAGCCTCTACGTGTCCACCAGGTAAACTTTCTCACTAAACAGCTACTATACTGATTCCTACCAAGATCCCTGTAGAAAAAAGTTTGGAAAAAAATGGAGAATTTGTGACCATAAGGGGTTGGGCACCTCCCGGCCCCGTTATCGACACTTCACTGCGCTTGTTTCGACCCGGGGCCCCGAGGGCCGAATATATCAAGCGAAGACACGGATGGACGGACGAGCAATATGACAATGTGTATTGGATGACGATAGGGGAAGTGAGACGGAAAAGTACCCTTAGCCAGCAGCGATTTACCTGCAAACTAATGCATGGCCTCCTCCCAGTGAATCACGTGAAGCAACATGAAACGCAAGTATCGCAGTGTCCGAACTGTCGGCAGTGTGATGACGAAACAATAGCACACGTGTTTCAATGTTCCCACCCGGATATGGCTGCGAAACGTGCTGCAATTATAGCAGCACTCCGGAAGAAAGGACTCCGGAAATTATCACGAAAAATACTACTCAGAGTGGCAAACTTGGTAGAACAATATGCAAACGGAGGCGAGATTCGAACCACATCAGAATGCCCGAGGATCCAGGAAGCACTGGAAGCACAACGTGACCTCGGGTGGGATGACTTCTTCAGAGGATATCTGGTAAAAGAATGGTATCAAGCATTGGAGAGTACTCATCATGGGGACGCCCACCAGCAGTTTTATCAACTCCAAAAATTGATCTGGTATGAAGTTGCACTACCGCAGTGGCATGAGCGAAACAGACTAGCTCATGGAACTCAGTCATTTGACAAGCAAATAGAGAGTGCACATTTAGCAGAGCAATTGGTATGGTACAGTCAACATCGAGAGGAGATGCCGCCAGGCTTTCACCAACGGTGGGCAAATCATAGTATTGACGAAATAAGCAATATGGATTTGGCTACTAGGCGAATGTGGGTGCATCACCTCAAGATAGGCAGGCAAGCGGTCGAGATGCGAGCAGAACAGCGGAAGAAAAGTCAACGAACTTTATCGTTCTACTTCAATGAATTCGGCCCACCACTACCGCCACCTCAGCGGCAACGTGTGGCTGATGAAGCCGAGGAACACGCAAATAGAGTAGTATTGTATCGTGAGGAGGGACAGCCGACAATAGACGCAGCCCTCAATGAACTCGAGAAATCGACGACGTAAACAACCGTATGGTTGAACTAATCCTGGCCAGGAGACTATTTAGGTCTTCTGGCTTGGAGTGCGATCTGAGAAACAGTTGTGGAGGCAGTATAGAGCACTATCAATGCTACCGACACAGCGCACATGTTGGTTAGTCATAATTTCGCCCCTAGAGGGCTAATCAGACGTACTTTAAAATTTCTGTTATATTATTATTATCAATCCTCAGATTGTTCCACAGGGAACCGGATTGCTAAGCCTGCATGTTTCACACTAAGGGAAAGCAGGTGTCGCAACTCTCCAGATAATTCCGAAGGGGAGATGCCAAAGAGAGGTGGGATAAATTTCTCTCTAATGCCAACCTCAATCGGAGCAAGAAGGGGCCCCACGTTTGGCACAATGCGCGATAAGTATGTCCATTCATTCTGAAGAGACAGTACAAAACCTGCATAGGCTGCCTGGGGTTGTGTGTAGGCACATTTGCCAAGGACTTCCACGCAATATACCCACTGTTCCACTTTCTTCTTGACCCACTCCTCCTTCTCAGCTGCATCACCATACACTCCACCAAGGTATCGGTGGTGGCGTCCATAATTCAGTTCCGAGATGCCAGCCGCTTCAAAGGCTGCTCGTGCAGCATCCTCATCTTGCGGCATACAAATGTAGTGGGATTTATCTGGTTCGGGATAGTATCCAACATAGGGCCCCCTTTCTTTGAGAAGCTGAAGCATAGTAGCGTTATCGAGTGCAGTACCGACACCGCCGAGATCATCAGCATACCAAGGTTGGAGAGCTCCAGGGACTTTTTCCCTTAACCATTCCGCTAGTGGCATCAGGGCGATGCCATAGCACACCATAGACAGGCAGCACCCCTGCGTGATGCCCTCCTTGCACGCAATGACAGTAGGGTCTTCTCCCATTTCATTCCGCATAAAGCAAAGGCTATGGTGTCGATAGCGGTTGAAAGCTATCTTTGCGAGTGGGGGGCATCGATGGTATACCTCCCACAACATGTTGTATCGATTGAGTTCATTGAAAGCATTGCGAGCATCCACTAGGAGGAGGCCATAGCCACTCTCTGGGATGTAGTGCGAGTTTTCCGTGTCAGGTTGGATGGGATATTCAGGGAAGGGTGGGGGTGTTGGGTCAGAGCTCGCCTCCTCAGTTGAGGCATCCGCCGGTGGCTCTTCATTCTGACTTGAACTCTCCATCTCACTATCATCTGACCCATCTCCATCACCTCCGTCGTCTCCATCTCTGATCTCCGTCTCCGGCTTATTCGCCGCTCTTCGCATGTTCAGCCACCCACCCAATTCTGGAAATACTTCCAGAATGGCATGAGTTGCACCTTCAATGCCCGCCTGAAGTCCAGCACAGAGTTGGACGTTGTTGCAGGCGTCCCGCGCTCGCTCTTTGCACTGATCAAGGATTGTTCCAGAGATCAGCCGCATCCAGATTTCACCACAGCCCAAAGGGCGGACTCCGGGCTCCTTATCCACTGCAAGCAGACGCACGTGGTTGAGGGCTCGGATTTTGGCATAATCCGGTTGTGCGCATTCTTAATCACTGTAGATGATACAGGACAAGAGAGTTGCGTAGTAATAGCAGGTTGTGTTCTTCTACGGAGAAGACAGCACGTTGTCGACAAACGACGTCTTTATGTTTATTTTTGTTTCCCTTTTTGTGAGAAGAACGATGGAATCGCTCCTAACGCAATCTCTATCTACATAGACCGTATGTTACCCCTAACATACCATAACTGTAAGAATCCGTAAATACACGAAATATCATTTCCTGTGTCACTCCCCTACGATTCGACAGTTTTCTTTTTCTTTTCTCTGATAATATCCATTGTGTCGCCTTTCCAAAATAAAAGTGGTCGCAATAGTGGCCATACGACTTGATATCCCCAGTGCTTGCTCAATACATCGGATGGATTGTGCTCCCCATTGATATGCGCAAAATCTCCAAGTACCATCCTCATTCTGTACTTGCTCCTCAATGAGTCCCAGCATATCGTTGTAATCAACAATCTCATCAAACTTTGCATCCCCAACACGGCATTTGAATTTGATCAGCTCAGGGTTGCTATCTCGTTGCCCCTCGAAATCCTCAAGAATACCGACTATTTCAGCTCTGAAACGTTGCCCATCGTCGCGAGTTTTCAAAAGGACAGTCCTCCCCACAAGTTCATCAGATTTCAGCTGGTTCAAGTTGGATGGCTTAGCTGATGGTTGGTTCTGATTGGGTTTCCCAGCGGTTGCTCCCCCATCTTCATCACTCTTCTTGCGATTACGGCTGCGGCTACGGCTGCGTGGAGTAGTAGTAGTATTGGAAGAAGTAGAGGTTGCTTCCTTGTCGGTGGACTGGACTCGCCTTCTTGGACTACGACGAAGTGGTGTTCCATCACGATTTGTGGCAGTTGTTGGAACTTCTGGACAAACTGTTGCTGGCTCAGTTGCATCCTCGGGAGAAGGCACAAACTCCTCAATAGTTGGGAAGGCATCATGCCATTGCTGATGAGTATCTCGCTGATCTGGATTGTCATGAGGTGGGATAGGTGATTTCTTGATATCATTCTCGTTCTCCGCTCGAATGCTCGACCGATAAAGGATGGAATGGGTCTCGGGGTTGTATACCATGAACGTCATACTGTGACCAACGGTCTCAGAGTATCCCAAGAAATGGCAAAGGATCTCGTTAGATTCCGAAGGAAAACCAGTTCCCATGTCTCTGTAGTTCTTGATCGGCCCTCGGGGCCCCCGTTCATGGAGTGCAGAGCAGCGTAATAGGGGGCCGCAGGTGCCCTTCTATTACAGGTGGGAAAATTCATTATTTTTCACCCCCATTATTCTACAGAGTTATAGGTAGGAATCAGTACATGTGTTTTTTAGTGAGAAGGTTTACTTTAGGGACACGTAGAGTCCTCGGTAGAGACTACCGGCGTAGGATCTGTATGTGTTCCTATGTAGAAAGCAAGAAGTACCTGTTGAAAGCGAGAAATTGACTGTACTAGATGCGCTTTTTGAGCATCTATATCGGTCTGTACGAGAAAGAAATACAGGTTTTACACGGGCGTTAGTCGATTTAGTTTTTGTCTTTCTTCGTCGCGAGAAAATGTCTTTTTGTAAAACTGTGCTTGATATATCGAATCGTGCGCTTGCAGATGTTTTACTGATCACCAGATGCAGACGCTTAATTGAGTTGTTGTATTCTTTGTGGTGAGAAAGTGTCTGTTTTGTAAAACTGTGCAGTGATCAATTTTACTAATCACCAGATGAAGATCCTGCGAAGTAATCACTTGGGATTTCATGATCCTTCTTCGCTTCTTTCCACTTCTTGTTCGGGTTATGATGTCAGTAATCCTGGTTGTCAGGTCTGTCCTGTCTTTGATGAAATCGCCCTTGATTGCTGCTGCGTATGATGTTTTTGTGATTTCCTCTAACTTTCTCTTGCTATACCTCGTCTTCGACTCTTCTGCCTTCCCCTCCAAGTATTTCACCCAATTTGCTCGCTTCTTGTACGATTCGCAGAACTGGCCATTTTGCTTTCTCTTGCAATTTTTTAATCGGTTCGTTGAAATGTTGCTTCCGGTCCAGTATATGGCACTGTCCGACGGGTATGCTTGATCTTTGGAGCCAAGTGTTTTGCCTCTGCTGGTAGCCACGTACATTGTTCCAAGAAACTTGCTAATCTCCCACAACTCATCTGCTGGATCTATTATCATGCGGTTCCAGCGGTCTCCTTTGTCGAATCCAGCTTCGAGTCCTTGACAGCGGTGGATGGTGATGGCGTAGGCAATTTGCAATGGCATGAATAATGCGGTGCAGCATCCCCTGTTGCAAATCTGCTCGTAGGGTGGGATTGGCACGTGCTGTGCGCAATAAGTTGGGGTAGGATGCATTTGTATCAGTATGAAATGAGTTAGTAGTGTTTTCGCAGAGAGTGGCAATTGTCTTGTGTCTTTCGTGTGTCAACTTTTACTCACCGTTGGGTTGTTCTTGTCCCATGGGTCCTCGCCTGGTGGTGGTTTGTATGTAGGGAAATCCACAACAATGTACTTCGGTAGGCTAACCTCACCTTTACCGTTTGGTCCAACGGAGCGATCCTTATCGTAAACGATCTCGACTACTACCCCAATAGCTGAGACGTACAATCCTGAGTTGGGATCGATGTTGGCTGACTCCAAGCAAACATGTGCACCTACGCACACATCAAAGGTGTAGAATAGCCTCCTGCCGTAAAAGTGCAACTGGTATGCTGTGTTATTGCCCGCCATCCTGCTGCTGAATTGACACCTGAGCCTAGCTATTGGTACTTTCAGTCGTTCGTGTGTTTTGATCAGCATGTCTACGTAGGCAGTTGCATTTGTTTATTAGGTAAAATTGTTCAGTGATCGATTATACTAAAATGATTCAATAAGCAAGCGATACTTAGTGCGGCAGTGCACATGCACACAAAATAAACTCACATGATAGTTGAATCAGGAGAGGCCTTCTCTCCGACAGGTACCGGTTTAGACTTTTTCGTGACAGCACCTTTCTCGGACAAATCCGGTTCATCATCATCTTGAACAGGCTGATCACGGGAGCCCGAATGAGTTTTGTCTTCAAGTACAAGTTTCCCGTTCTCATCACTGGTGTGAAGTTGAAGGTTGAAAAAAAAACTTGTAAGTAAAAAGGAAAGACAGAATTTGTAAAACGGTACAATGAACAAAAATACCAAAATCATTGAACCACACGAAGGTTAACCTTCTCTCTTACCAAAAATGCTCACAATTTGAAGTGTACGGCGCTTGGCTTGTACCTCCTTTCTGAGCAATAGCGGCAAACATTAAGAAGTTGACCGCTGCAGACACCAGATCATCTTTGTCAGTAGAATCAGTCTTACCAACTGGGACATTCGGGTAATGTTCAGACAGTTCATTCAGGATGTACTTGATTGACCCGACTTCAAAGACGGAAAGAGCAGAAAAGAGCAGTTGTTCCTTCTCCAACTTGGCAACGTCAAACCCATCGCCTAATGCAACAGACGCTAGCAGCAAGAAGATACGATCGTCGGTACGCACCAAACGCCAATTGATGTCTGTTACGCTCAATGCAATGACAGGAGCCGACGGTTTAGCGGCAGTCTTGACCCCTGACGAAGTAAGACGTGCGTCGACATTGCTCCGATTCCGCACGGCACGGAAGCCCTTACCATTACTACCAACGGTGGATATAACTGGATTTGTGTTGCCAAACTTCATTATTTATTCGGACAATGTAGAAATGTGATGATGTAAATGATGCAATGCATAATTTATGAGAGCTGTTGAACGGCTCGACAACGTACAAACTGCCTACATAACCGCCGCCAACGCACCAGCGCAATAATCAGCAGAGAACAATGCAATCAATAACCAACCACGTCATGAAGTAAACGAGTTCCTTCGTAAGCTACGTCGGCAACACAAGATCTTGTGGTTCAACACATCGACAACACGTCGACAAAAAGATTCAGCTCAACACAAGACGTCGACGTGGAGTTAAGAACTGACGTATTGATCAGTACGTGGCCAAAGATCGGCAGTTATTCAAATGCAAACACGTCGGCAACCAACGTCGGCGTCTATTTAGACTTGCATCAATAGACGACTCGGCAGATAATGTAATTGAGCCAATGTCGACCTGAGTACTTGCTGCATGAACTTAAATACTTTTTTGTTCATTGGATTTTGCCAACACCTGACTTCTGGTACTTTGTGACGTAAGACGATTGGAATCAAGTGTACTAATTCCTTAAGTAACGAAGTTTACCACGTCACTCAGAGAAAAAATTAAGAAAATAGAGGGTGACGGGGATGCACACCGGAAAGAACGAAGAAGCTCATCGACAATCTGACTTAATTAGCCTGGAAAAGTCCTTTTTAGCACAAATCAAGCGATTTTTAGATCTAAATCATAAGATATAGCATCTAAATGACAATCAAAATGGGCATTTCAGCGGGGATGGGAGGGGGGAAAATCCCAACACTTCAAGTTGAAGTTCCGGAAGTAATTCAGAGCAAAGCACGTAGCTACGCTACTTTGGATCTCCCCGATGGAAAAGATATGCCTTGTACGCTGGCCCACGCCCACGAAACGCCAACAAAACTTACGACCGTTAGAACAATGACAGCTACCACGCCTTTTCTCATTCTTGAGACCTTTTGATTCAAATTTTTTGTGGCCTGTCTCCATGCAATTAGAACCGCTGATGAAGGTGGCTAAGCTCCACCGAAACTCGTAATTAATGAATCATAAAGAGTTCGGTTATATTGCTTACTACCATCATCTGGAAAAACTCCTAGCTTGTAATAAGGACTTCGTGGCTTATTGCATTCAAGACATTTCTTTTCACATTGATAAAGATTGACAACGTCATTGCAGAGCAACTTTATAGCCGTATTCTATTGTAAAGAGACTAATTGGTAAAATTGTGCACAGCACAATTATACCAATTAAGGCCAACGTCATTGCAGAGCAACTTTATAGCCGAATTCCGTTGTATAAAGACTACTGACAAGCCACACAGCAAATGGCCAACAGCAAGATGACGACACAATACTTTACAGGCCCCGAGGGCCCGCGCTGAACCCGCCACATACACCGCTGCACGCCACCACTATTGCACCATTCTGCGCGCCCCTGTTTATATACACCGCCTGCCAGAAACGAAAGCAAAGAAGCATGCTAATGTCAGGCGTTTGCCCAGTCAAGGCTTCATGAGGAGTCCTCCAACCCAAGTTTTCCCTCGCCGTGCGATTGTGGATGAACATAGCATACTTGATGATGAAAAAGATGGATTCTGGAGGAGCACCGGAGGTATTCAGGACCCAATTGCAATACTTCTTAAGTTCTTGGATGTACCGCTCTGCAATATTTTGATTTTGATGATGCGGTTCGGACTGCCAGTCTTTAATCTGGAAGGCACGAAGAAGTTCCCTGACCCTTGCACTAATTTCAGCCTTAGCCCTGTCAGAGATGAGCAGATCCATTGCTCCACGGTACCGAATTTCATCCTCAAGGCTCCCAGCAAATTGACCATCCGTAAGCATCCCATGAGCAGACATGTAGTAGCTACGTCGACCTATATAGAATTGACAGCAGCGATACCCTCCCCATGCTTCAATATCAAAGAAGACCGTGTCTGTACCGACAGCCTCGTGGCGGCGAAAGATGTTGCAAGCAGGAAAATGAGCCTTGCGCATGTCATAAAGACGACTAGCTTGCGGGATGGAATTATACCACTGGGTAGTAGACCGCATTGTGTGCACAACAACCTCACGGGGTGCATTGAGGAAGAATGGACGAAGAGCATCATAATCACGAGCGTGCGCACGAGTCTCATGTACACCAACCACCTGCCCAGTAAGAAGCTCCCCATATTTCTCGACATCACGTAGGAGTCCAGGAATCATAGATGGAAATCCAAAATGTTCGTTGACGTTGACTGAGGGAATAATATCTTCCTCGACGGAGATGAGATCAGAGGCAGATGGAGCTTCATAGAAGGGGAATGGAGGTTCTGGATCGGAGTGATGGGAGGATGCGGTGACATTCGCATCGCGGTGAAGAAACTCGCCAACAGCATTGAAGTTCTCAGCGTTGGGAAGAGGCTCGTTAGGTTGACGCTCATACCAAGTAGGATCGTCAGAGATGACAGAGTCGTGAACTGTAGGTCTCCAAGCCGTGTCAGCAGTCATGACAACTTGTGGCAAATGCTCGAGTTCATCGTTGGTGAATGGACGGATGTTGAGATAGGCAAGGCCATCTTGAATATCCAAAGGAATGCGGTAACCGTCCTCAGTCTCAATGCACTGTCCACCACCAAAAGCAATAGATCAATCATCGACTGTATTCCCATAAGCTTCAAGTTGGATGCTCGAGTGAATACTGCGTCCTCTCCCCAATAGAGCGTACCGATGAAAGACCGCAATAACAGGACCTCGCTGAGTCAAAACAACACCACCGCAAGTGCCAATCGGCGTCTTAGCCAAGGTATGGTTGTCGAGGCCGGAAAGATCAACGTGGAGATTGGGAATCACGTTGATAACGCGAAGACTATCACCTTGGACACCTCCATTAGCGCCTCTGTCCGCAAGATCACCCTTCCTAGTGCGATGCTTACTCCTTGACACACGGTAAGTGGCATTGTCATCACCTGCATCTGGCTCACGGAAGTCATCATCAGTGGACGTGTCATCAGAGAGGGCCTCAGAACTATCTTCATCATGAGAAACCTCAGTGGAATGAACATGGTAGCGAATAGCCTCCCCATCTGCAGACATCTCGGAAACACCGTCGCCATCAGTAGGGCTAGTCTCGTGAGTGTTTTGCCAATTATCAAGAACTTTGGAGCCAGTACATGCAATATTGTAGGGAACGGGAGACGAATCCTGGACTGACGGTACAAGTAGACTGACAACTTCACCATTGGCAGACATGACATCATGATAATTGATATCAACCTTAGAAGTAGTATTGGACTGCGAGGCAGTATCGACGTTGGTAGCATCTCCCAATGACGATGATGGCATCTTAGCATCGCTACCAACAGTATCACCAGACTGCTTACTGGCTCTAGCATCATTCCCCACATCATCAGCGTACCCATTGGCAAATGAAACACTAGGCTTGGTATTTCTGGAAGGTTGCGACAAGAATCGCGGCATAGAAAATGGAGGCTCTTCACTAGTTTGATTGACCTCACGATTGGCTGCATCCAATTTATTGATGAAGTAGGTACCCTGCGGATCCATCTCGTCCTCATTGATGGTAGTAACCGTGTTCACATTGTACATAGTCTCATACAACTCATGAAGATTCGCCTGTACTACGGGATCATTCTCAGGGATGGATGCCAGGTCATCGTAGCCTGCACTAGATGAAAAGTCAGGGGCTGTGGCAACGGTGGCGTTGACTTCAGTGTGTTCGGTGATATTTGCAGTTGCTCCCTGCGCTACCGGAGTGTTTGGTACACGAGGAGGAGCTGGAGGACCTTGACCAGACCGAAAAGCATTACCACCGTTACGACGACGAGCTGGGGCATTGACGCGGGGCGCACCAGAGGAACGAGCAGTCATGATAAGCTCCTTTGATTCATCAGAAAATTCATCCCACAAAGCTTTCTCCTCAGGAGTGAGATGGCGATGAGCATTGCCCGGCAAGAAACCTTTCTTATTTCGAAGCCGAGTTATCATAACATCGTACCAGTCGTCATCATTAAGCAAGTCATCATCCACACCAGTTGTATCAATGATATTGATAGCATACCCCTGATCACGGTAACAGGAACGGAGAACATTGAGTTGCCTGACTTCCATAGCAATCCGCGAACGACGGGAGACCATAGCTTGTTTGTTGTTATTGTCAACGACCGTTGCATGCTGCTTGTACGTGCCAATGAGTCGCTCAGGGTCATATTTCTCAATCTCCCCGTCTTTGTTGTTCCTAAATCTCACCATATTATCAATAGCGAATACTTGCTCGAAATCTTTAAGGCCACCAAAAACTCGACGGAACAACACGTACTTTTCCTCACCACTGAGAGGTTTTCCAGTTCGGATGATGTATTTGACGAGATTAGCTTCCCACGCAGAGATGGCGGCGGATAGACGGATGCGATTAGAGGGTGTACCGGAGGCAATGGGAGTGCTGATGAGAGTGTAGGCTTCATCCTTCGCGTACTCAGCGCTGATAGAACCTGAACCAGTGTAGTGACGTGCCATTTTGGACCACACTCGTTGTCCACTGTAAGTATCGCATTCGCTGTAGAGGAATTCCTTTCCCTTGAGGCTTTTGATGGATTTGGTGAGAACGTTGTAGAAGGTTTTGTTGTCAAGGTTGAACGCTTTCTTATGCTTCGCAATGGGTGTGAAGTCGGGAATGAGGAGTTGATGCATGTTGAAAGTGGAGAGAAGAGACCCAACTTGTATTGCATAGTCGACCCAAGGCGTCTGATCGTTGTGCTCAGGGAACAAGGAGGCCTCAAATTTCAATCTAACTCTAGGATCGGACTTCTTGTAGACTCCAGCATAGCGACCGTTACCTCCCCCAGACCCGCCGGATCCACTAGCACTGATTTGGGACGGAATACTGCTTCCACTGTTGCTGCCGCGGCTGCTGCTGCTGCTTCCACCACTGCTGCCACCACCACCACCACCACCGCCACCATAGGGCTTCTTCTTCTTCTTCTTCTTGTGTGATGAAGACGAAGAGGAGGGGCTGTGATGAGACTGCCCATGCAAACCAGAGGAGCGTTGTGAGTGGTGTGAATGCGAACCGCTGGTAGATCCAAAATTCAGCGGACCAAATGGAATGCCGGTGAAGCCAGAAGAAAGATTACCCATAGTGGTTGGGTGATTATCCACTGAATTGCTGCCCAAACTAAGGTTATCCCCATCCAAACTAAGGTTATCCCCACCATCGATCGTACCAAGGAATCTGGAGTTGTCTTTGAGCGAATGCCGAGAACCAGATGCCTTCGAAATTGTTCCTTCACGATCAGGATCTGTCATCACACTGCTACCGCCATAGGCCCTATCTCGCAATATGTCTGCTTCAGCCTCCGCGGAAAGAACCTCTGCATGTGCCTTGCGCTCTTCGAGTTCAAGTAGCCTGAACTTGACAGCGCGTTCGCGTGCAAGGCTGTTCGAAAATGATTGGAATGGGGGGTTGGCATCGCAATAGTTGCAGAATTCAATGTAACCATGACTTTGAATATCCACCAATCCAGAATTGAGTGGTCCATGCTCGATTTGCAATTCATTGACATACGATAAGCTATGGATCATCCGTTTCTTCCAGAAGTAGCTGATGGCACTGGCATCACCACCATAATTCCCATCATCGTCATCTTGATATGAGTCGTTCCGATTCTTAACAGAATTAATTTCGTCCAGATTCTCAATGAAAGCGACGTAATCGTACCAACTCTTGATACCTTCGCTTAAGAAGACGCTGAGAATGTAAGTGTGGCGTTGAAACCACTCATTCTTGAGGTTGACACAGGCTAATAGATGTGTAATGACAACGACGATGAATACAGTATTAATTTACGTATTTGGAGTAGTTGTGTGCTCTTCGAAGGAGAGAGCTGCTGCTAGCGGTTGAGCTTGCTCATGGAAGATGAGTGACTCAGAGCTACAGGACAGAATCGTACTAATTCCAAGACGTAGAACCTTAGTAACGATTCACGAGGCTGACTACTTCCACGTAGTCAGAATCCAGAGCGGCATGCGTCAGGCAGAGAGATCTCGATAAGCGATAGCTTAGCGAGCACGTATCCGTATGGTCACAGATACATACGTACCTAAAGGTAGTATGCTACTTGACTATTACACTCTCCCCCGTGCTGTTCGGATTTAACAGTGGGCTCAGTGAGAGAAAAACCCTGTGGGAAAAATTACTCTCATAGAGGAGTGCGTACGGTATTTTCTTGAATACCGGTGACGTGTACGTGTAAGACTGTAAGACTGGTTTGCAACAAAAGACACGAGAAGCCAAGGCTGACGTGTGTGTAAGCTTATGATAGGGTTTGATCAAATCAACTGTTGTCTAGTATGAAATAGTGTTGATGTGTTGGAATAATTCTTCTAATTTCTAGGTTATGAAAGCTGTACACTCCCCCAAGTTATTCATTTTAACTTGCATCGTTGGCTTCTTCTGCCTCAAAGAAGGGGGTAAGTCGTCGGATATTGATTCGTTCATTGACGGAACCACGTTGAATACGGACAGTACCATTAGTAAAGACATTTGTGACCACATACGGTCCCTCATTCTTGTCTAAAGCTTTGCGCTGCTTTTCACCATTGATCTCACTGATGATTAAGCACTTACTCCCTGGAACATAGTCATATGGGAGACGCCTTTTGTTTTCTCTGGCGTTGTTCCTGTCCACGAGCTCTTGTCGGCGGCGACCTATCTCACTCCAGTCAGCGACGAACGGAATGTCAAATAACATATCACGTCCAAAAATTGCTTCACCAGGAGTAGCCTTGAGCACGGTGTGGTAAGTAGATCGAATTGCCCATGCAGCATTTGTGATAAATTGGTCAATTCGGTGGCCATCGACGGTATGAAATGGGGCGCGCTGCAATTGTGTTTGCATGTTGTGTGTGGTGTGTAGTGTGGCGCGGGCCCTCGGGGCCTGTTATGTTACTGTTTTTGTCTGAGTCTTTACAAAGATACCTGTCTATAAAGTTGCTCTGCAATGCTTTGGTGTGGTTAATTGGCCAGGGGTTCGATTCCCACTCAATTTATATATTAAATTTGCCCTTTGCTGTAAGGTTGATCTCTTAGTGTAGCTGGTATACCCCTACCGCTTTGTGTGTGGGGTCAAGGGTTCGATTCCCGGATGTGTACATTCTTTTCTTTGTTTCTGTCAAGCCACGAAAATAAAATTGTCTTCATGACAGATTTATTTCAAGCACTGAAAAAAGAGAGAGAAGATAAGGCTTATCAGCTGCCATCCTGTGGTTTCTTTGTTTCTGTCAAGTCAAGGATTCGATTCTTTGTGATTTCTTTGAGGGGATGCAAATCCAGAGATACACATCTTCAAAAATAAAATTGTCCCCTTGTCAAATTTACTTTGTTTCAGTGGAAATCTAGTCTCTTCCCTCACTAAAAAATTACTTTCACCCAAGCAAGACCAACAAAAATAAAATTGTCTTCATCACAGATTTATTTCAAACACTGAAAAGAGAGAAGACAAGGCCTTTTCAGTTGCCACCTACCCAACTACTTCTCTTAGCGTTTTCTATAAGATGATCAGTGAAGGGAAACAAAAAGGAGAGAAAATCTCGTGATGAAGAAACATGTCACCTATAATGACAATGTACTTGTATTTCTTTCTGTGATTGACGGTATCCTCGACAGATATAGCCAATCAATTTCTGTAAAAAGCGCGTTTAAGCCAGGTACTTCTCGCTTTCTACGTAGGAACAAGTACAAATCCTACAGCGGTATGGGTCTACAGAGCCTCTACGTGTCCCACAGGTAAACTTTCTCACTAAATAGCTACTATACTGATTCCACCGTTAATCCTGTAGAAAAATTTTGGATGAATTTGGATGAATTTGTGACCATAAGGGGTTGGGCACCTCCCGGCCCCGTTATCGACACTTCACTGCGCTTGTTTCGACCCGGGGCCCCGAGGGCCGATCATCGTTGTCGAGGCCCGAGGTGCGGAGCATGTCGTTAAAGACTCCGTGAACTCGTTCTAAAATCGCATTAGCTTGCGGATTCTTACTGGTAGTCGGCTTACGTCCAATCTGATACTGTTCACACAGATCCTTCAGATGCAGTTCGAATTCAGAACCATTATCACACACCAAATACTTCGGGCGCGGATAACGACTTAACCAGCACTTATTCAAGAGGTGGGAAACTGTAGCGGAAGTTTTATCAATGATTTCTACTTCGACAGTTTTTCCTGTCCGAGGACATTTCTTCTCGATCATCCTATTAGGGAGTTCGACTATTTCGAACCATCCAGTAGCAGCGTCAATCATGGTTAAACACATGAAATCCATTTCAGTTCCATCTTTTGATTTGATTGTTGTTGGACCGATTAAATCGCAATGGAGCGTCTGCCATGGAACAACGATCGCATCCTTAGGAGGAAGTTGACCGTACTTACGCTTGCGTGCCTTAGATTTCTGACACCTGGGACAATATTTACACAATCTACGGATTTGTGCACTCATGCCACGCCAATACATGACGGCGCCGATAGTACCTTCCATACGGTCAGTACCAGGATGTTGCAGATAGTGGTGATACCACATAAGAACTTTAGATTGCAGCTTCTCAGGGATGATGAGCTTCGGACGAGCCGAAGGTCTGTCCTTTCGAACCAAGACAACAGTGTCGTCTATAAACAGGGGCGCGCAGAATGGTGCAATAGTGGTGGCGTGCAGCGGTGTATGTGGCGGGTTCAGCGCGGGCCCTCGGGGCCTGTAAAGTATTGTGTCGTCATCTTGCTGTTGGCCATTTGCTGTGTGGCTTGTCAGTAGTCTTTATACAACGGAATTCGGCTATAAAGTTGCTCTGCAATGACGTTGGCCTTAATTGGTATAATTGTGCTGTGCACAATTTTACCAATTAGTCTCTTTACAATAGAATACGGCTATAAAGTTGCTCTGCAATGACGTTGTCAATCTTTATCAATGTGAAAAGAAATGTCTTGAATGCAATAAGCCACGAAGTCCTTATTACAAGCTAGGAGTTTTTCCAGATGATGGTAGTAAGCAATATAACCGAACTCTTTATGATTCATTAATTACGAGTTTCGGTGGAGCTTAGCCACCTTCATCAGCGGTTCTAATTGCATGGAGACAGGCCACAAAAAATTTGAATCAAAAGGTCTCAAGAATGAGAAAAGGCGTGGTAGCTGTCATTGTTCTAACGGTCGTAAGTTTTGTTGGCGTTTCGTGGGCGTGGGCCAGCGTACAAGGCATATCTTTTCCATCGGGGAGATCCAAAGTAGCGTAGCTACGTGCTTTGCTCTGAATTACTTCCGGAACTTCAACTTGAAGTGTTGGGATTTTCCCCCCTCCCATCCCCGCTGAAATGCCCATTTTGATTGTCATTTAGATGCTATATCTTATGATTTAGATCTAAAAATCGCTTGATTTGTGCTAAAAAGGACTTTTCCAGGCTAATTAAGTCAGATTGTCGATGAGCTTCTTCGTTCTTTCCGGTGTGCATCCCCGTCACCCTCTATTTTCTTAATTTTTTCTCTGAGTGACGTGGTAAACTTCGTTACTTAAGGAATTAGTACACTTGATTCCAATCGTCTTACGTCACAAAGTACCAGAAGTCAGGTGTTGGCAAAATCCAATGAACAAAAAAGTATTTAAGTTCATGCAGCAAGTACTCAGGTCGACATTGGCTCAATTACATTATCTGCCGAGTCGTCTATTGATGCAAGTCTAAATAGACGCCGACGTTGGTTGCCGACGTGTTTGCATTTGAATAACTGCCGATCTTTGGCCACGTACTGATCAATACGTCAGTTCTTAACTCCACGTCGACGTCTTGTGTTGAGCTGAATCTTTTTGTCGACGTGTTGTCGATGTGTTGAACCACAAGATCTTGTGTTGCCGACGTAGCTTACGAAGGAACTCGTTTACTTCATGACGTGGTTGGTTATTGATTGCATTGTTCTCTGCTGATTATTGCGCTGGTGCGTTGGCGGCGGTTATGTAGGCAGTTTGTACGTTGTCGAGCCGTTCAACAGCTCTCATAAATTATGCATTGCATCATTTACATCATCACATTTCTACATTGTCCGAATAAATAATGAAGTTTGGCAACACAAATCCAGTTATATCCACCGTTGGTAGTAATGGTAAGGGCTTCCGTGCCGTGCGGAATCGGAGCAATGTCGATGCACGTCTTACTTCGTCAGGGGTCAAGACTGCCGCTAAACCGTCGGCTCCTGTCATTGCATTGAGCGTAACAGACATCAATTGGCGTTTGGTGCGTACCGACGATCGTATCTTCTTGCTGCTAGCGTCTGTTGCATTAGGCGATGGGTTTGACGTTGCCAAGTTGGAGAAGGAACAACTGCTCTTTTCTGCTCTTTCCGTCTTTGAAGTCGGGTCAATCAAGTACATCCTGAATGAACTGTCTGAACATTACCCGAATGTCCCAGTTGGTAAGACTGATTCTACTGACAAAGATGATCTGGTGTCTGCAGCGGTCAACTTCTTAATGTTTGCCGCTATTGCTCAGAAAGGAGGTACAAGCCAAGCGCCGTACACTTCAAATTGTGAGCATTTTTGGTAAGAGAGAAGGTTAACCTTCGTGTGGTTCAATGATTTTGGTATTTTTGTTCATTGTACCGTTTTACAAATTCTGTCTTTCCTTTTTACTTACAAGTTTTTTTTTCAACCTTCAACTTCACACCAGTGATGAGAACGGGAAACTTGTACTTGAAGACAAAACTCATTCGGGCTCCCGTGATCAGCCTGTTCAAGATGATGATGAACCGGATTTGTCCGAGAAAGGTGCTGTCACGAAAAAGTCTAAACCGGTACCTGTCGGAGAGAAGGCCTCTCCTGATTCAACTATCATGTGAGTTTATTTTGTGTGCATGTGCACTGCCGCACTAAGTATCGCTTGCTTATTGAATCATTTTAGTATAATCGATCACTGAACAATTTTACCTAATAAACAAATGCAACTGCCTACGTAGACATGCTGATCAAAACACACGAACGACTGAAAGTACCAATAGCTAGGCTCAGGTGTCAATTCAGCAGCAGGATGGCGGGCAATAACACAGCATACCAGTTGCACTTTTACGGCAGGAGGCTATTCTACACCTTTGATGTGTGCGTAGGTGCACATGTTTGCTTGGAGTCAGCCAACATCGATCCCAACTCAGGATTGTACGTCTCAGCTATTGG
>JAWZXG010000037.1:0-125787 GCA_037178625.1 Skeletonema tropicum
TTATCAATCTAAGTATGATCCCAACAACATCCGAGGAGGAGGAGATGTTGGATGATTGACTATTCCTCCTCCTCACCGTCGCCGATGATGATGATCAACAGTTAGTTAACGCGAACTAGTAGTTTGGAATGATCATCGGAGGTGTGGTTGGGATTAATCATCATCATCATCCGGCGGCGTGTGGAGAATGGCGAGTGAGCCGAATGTAGCGTAATGATATTGAATAAGTAATTCCACCGCCGATGATGAATTATTACACCACCGCCGATGTTGATGAATGGATTGAAGGTCGAGCGAAGCGAGACAGTGGAAGAATGATGCGACAAGTCGAAAGTCGAGTGAGCCGGAGGCGAGGGAGATGGAAGTAATGCAAATACTGTCAACGGTACGGTGGTGGAAATAGTGAAGGAAGCGAGTGAGCCGCCAGGCGAGGGAGCTGTTGGATTTTTGATTTTGGTATTGCTATGGTATTATTGATAATGATTGATATTGAAAATATTATATGGACGATGGAAGAATTGACGGTGGTGGAGGTAATTCTGTTCATTTTGTTGAAATTTCGAAATTTTGGAGTGTCTTCGGCGCTGGGGATGACTTTCTGGGGTACGGTCAATTTAGTTGAGTTGATTGGCAAAGAATCGATATTTGGCCTTGAATAGTACCAATTGATAGAACTCGACGAGAGGATTCAAAATCACTACTCATCTCATTCATACGACCAATAGAAGGAGAGGTATGGATGTTTGGATGGGTAGAGTGCGTGGGAGTTTAGGTTGGAACAAGTGACAAGGAGTGACGCTGAATGACTTCAAGGGTGCACCGTAAGCTTTCCAGCCACATGAACATCTTCAATCATACTCATTTACTATTTAATCATTATTTTTCATCTAGAGTCGAGGGCACAATTAATCAACAAACATTGTTGCCCGAACACCTAACAGTAACATAAAACTTCTTGATATTCATTTCTCTCTCCCCTCTACGTTAGTTTGCGTCCAAAAATTTAAACCTCTCCTCACGAATCCTCCTCCAAGCCTTCTTGCTAGCTCGTACTTCCTTCTTGATACGTTCCTCTTCCTCACGTTCCTTCTTATTCGGGTCTACGAATGCTCTCGGAAGGGTTCCGTAATCCACTCATCCCAAACTGACTTGTCTGCCTCAACCTTCTCATTCGACTTGAGGCTTCTTATTCTCTTCTATCTTTGCAGCAACTTCATCCGCCTCGTCAAGCCTCTTCTGTGTGCCCGAAGTGCCTGTTCGAGGTACTTGTATAATGTTAATGTAATAGTCTCATGATGGTCCGGTCCAATATCAGGAGATTGACATCGCAACTTGATGATGTCTGATGATCTTCCATGGTGCTACAGTAATATTAAAGCAGTGAATAGAAGAGGAGGACGGTGATGGCATGGCACAGTAGAATGTAGCTTTATCATTGCATTGCTCTGTTGATGGCGGTATGTAATTTGAGACGGCCATCTTGATTTTTGAAGCGGTACCACCTTCTCAGCCGTATCAAAGCACAACACACGCAGATCAAAAATTGACAATGGCTGATATATCTTGTCTCCTACGGCGGCCAATGAAGGCGATAAGTGGCGTTTTGGAAAGCTCTCATTGCGCTCTATCGATTAGGCCTGTAATTATCCTGATTGGAGGACTTTCATTCAATCAATCCGTTCAAAAACAGGTGGGTCTAGAAAGTCACCAGTGGCTCTCAATCCGGCTCCACAGCCACAGCCCGAATTTGACGATATGACAACCAATCGAAAGCTCTTTTCAATCTCTTTCGATTAGTACTATCATTCAGCCAACTGAATAATCTAAACATAGCTCGGGCAAAGCCCTCGCAAAAAAGCGACCACTTTAGTCAGCCTTGTCCGACAGTTGACAGTTGACAGTTGAGTTGACAGTTGATTGGTCGAAAATCCCAAAGAGCGACCAGTTCAATCAGCCTCACATCATGACAGTTGGCACGGAAGCATCAAACGCTTCGCTGAAGAACGATCACTTAATTCAGTAAGATTCCAACTACTCACTGCTCGGGCAAAGCCCTCGCACAATACACTGAGCATAGATCAGCAATTGCTCATCAGTGAACTAAGTTACATGTACCGTCCAATGATAGTTAGATCAACTCAGTACCGTCCATGATAATAATCCATTGTGCAACATCAACTTGCCTCGACTGTGCTCGACATCCTCCGCTTCGCTCCAGACTTACTACCCCAACAATTTAATGTATTCATTTAATATATTCATTATCAATCTAAGTATGATCCCAACAACATCCGAGGAGGAGGAGGATGTTGGATTGACTATTCCTCCTCCTCACCGTCGCCGATGATGATGATCAACAGTTAGTTAACGCGAACTAGTAGTTTGGAATGATCATCGGAGGTGTGGTTGGGATTAATCATCATCATCATCGGCGGCGTGTGGAGAATGGCGAGTGAGCCGAATGTAGCGTAATGATATTGAATAAGTAATTCCACCGCCGGATGATGAATTATTACACCACCGCCGATGTTGATGAATGGATTGAAGGTCGAGCGAAGCGAGACAGTGGAAGAATGATGCGACAAGTCGAAAGTCGAGTGAGCCGGAGGCGAGGGAGAATGGAAGTAATGCAAATACTGTCAACGGTACGGTGGTGGAAATAGTGAAGGAGCGAGTGAGCCGCCAGGCGAGGGAGCTGTTGATTTTTGATTTTGGTATTGCTATGGTATTATTGATAATGATGATATTGAAAATATTAATATGGACGATGGAAGAATTGACGGTGGTGGAGGTAATTCTGTTTCATTTTGTTGAAATTTCGAAATTTTGGAGTGTCTTCGGCGCTGGGGATGACTTTCTGGGGTACGGTCAATTTAGTTGAGTTGATTGGCAAAGAATCGATATTTGGCCTTGAATAGTACCAATTGATAGAACTCGACGAGAGGATTCAAAATCACTACTCATCTCATTCATACGACCAATAGAAGGAGAGGTATGGATGTTTGGATGGGTAGAGTGCGTGGGAGTTTAGGTTGGACAAGTGACAAGGAGTGACGCTGAATGACTTCAAGGGTGCACCGTAAGCTTTCCAGCCACATGAACATCTTCAATCATACTCATTTACTATTTAATCATTATTTTTCATCTAGAGTCGAGGGCACAATTAATCAACAAACATTGTTGCCCGAACACCTAACAGTAACATAAAACTTCTTGATATTCATTTCTCTCTCCCCTCTACGTTAGTTTGCGTCCAAAAATTTAAACCTCTCCTCACGAATCCTCCTCCAAGCCTTCTTGCTAGCTCGTACTTCCTTCTTGATACGTTCCTCTTCCTCACGTTCCTTCTTATTCGGGTCTACGATGCTCTCGAAGGGTTCCGTAATCCACTCATCCCAAACTGACTTGTCTGCCTCAACCTTCTCATTCGACTTGAGCTTCTTATTCTCTTCTATCTTTGCAGCAACTTCATCCGCCTCGTCAAGCCTCTTCTGTGCCCGAAGTGCCTGTTCGAGGTACTTGTATAATGTTAATGTAATAGTCTCATGATGGTCCGGTCCAATATCAGGAGATTGACATCGCAACTTGATGATGTCTGATGATCTTCCATGGTGCTACAGTAATATTAAAGCAGTGAATAGAAGAGGAGGACGGTGATGGCATGGCACAGTAGAATGTAGCTTTATCATTGCATTGCTCTGTTGATGGCGGTATGTAATTTGAGACGGCCATCTTGATTTTTGAAGCGGTACCACCTTCTCAGCCGTATCAAAGCACAACACACGCAGATCAAAAATTGACAATGGCTGATATCTTGTCTCCTACGCGGCCAATGAAGGCGATAAGTGGCGTTTTGGAAAGCTCTCATTGCGCTCTATCGATTAGGCCTGTAATTATCCTGATTGGAGGACTTTCATTCAATCAATCCGTTCAAAAACAGGTCTAGAAAGTCACCAGTGGCTCTCAATCCGGCTCCACAGCCACAGCCCGAATTTGACGATATGACAACCAATCGAAAGCTCTTTTCAATCTCTTTCGATTAGTACTATCATTCAGCCAACTGAATAATCTAAACATAGCTCGGGCAAAGCCCTCGCAAAAAAGCGACCACTTTAGTCAGCCTTGTCCAGACAGTTGACAGTTGACAGTGACGTTGGACAGTTGATTGGTCGAAAATCCCAAAGAGCGACCAGTTCAATCAGCCTCACATCATGACAGTTGGCACGGAAGCATCAAACGCTTCGCTGAAGAACGATCACTTAATTCAGTAAGATCCAACTACTCACTGCTCGGGCAAAGCCCTCGCACAATACACTGAGCATAGATCAGCAATTGCTCATCAGTGAACTAAGTTACATGTACCGTCCAATGATAGTTAGATCAACTCAGTACCGTCCATGATAATAATCCATTGTGCAACATCAACTTGCCTCGACTGTGCTCGACATCCTCCGCTTCGCTCCAGACTTACTACCCAACAATTTAATGTATTCATTTAATATATTCATTATCAATCTAAGTATGATCCCAACAACATCCGAGGAGGAGGAGGATGTTGGATTGACTATTCCTCCTCCTCACCGTCGCCGATGATGATGATCAACAGTTAGTTAACGCGAACTAGTAGTTTGGAATGATCATCGGAGGTGTGGTTGGGATTAATCATCATCATCATCGGCGGCGTGTGGAGAATGGCGAGTGAGCCGAATGTAGCGTAATGATATTGAATAAGTAATTCCACCGCCGATGATGAATTATTACACCACCGCCGATGTTGATGAATGGATTGAAGGTCGAGCGAAGCGAGACAGTGGAAGAATGATGCGACAAGTCGAAAGTCGAGTGAGCCGGAGGCGAGGGAGATGGAAGTAATGCAAATACTGTCAACGGTACGGTGGTGGAAATAGTGAAGGAGCGAGTGAGCCGCCAGGCGAGGGAGCTGTTGATTTTTGATTTTGGTATTGCTATGGTATTATTGATAATGATGATATTGAAAATATTATATGGACGATGGAAGAATTGACGGTGGTGGAGGTAATTCTGTTCATTTTGTTGAAATTTCGAAATTTTGGAGTGTCTTCGGCGCTGGGGATGACTTTCTGGGGTACGGTCAATTTAGTTGAGTTGATTGGCAAAGAATCGATATTTGGCCTTGAATAGTACCAATTGATAGAACTCGACGAGAGGATTCAAAATCACTACTCATCTCATTCATACGACCAATAGAAGGAGAGGTATGGATGTTTGGATGGGTAGAGTGCGTGGGAGTTTAGGTTGGACAAGTGACAAGGAGTGACGCTGAATGACTTCAAGGGTGCACCGTAAGCTTTCCAGCCACATGAACATCTTCAATCATACTCATTTACTATTTAATCATTATTTTTCATCTAGAGTCGAGGGCACAATTAATCAACAAACATTGTTGCCCGAACACCTAACAGTAACATAAAACTTCTTGATATTCATTTCTCTCTCCCCTCTACGTTAGTTTGCGTCCAAAAATTTAAACCTCTCCTCACGAATCCTCCTCCAAGCCTTCTTGCTAGCTCGTACTTCCTTCTTGATACGTTCCTCTTCCTCACGTTCCTTCTTATTCGGGTCTACGATGCTCTCGAAGGGTTCCGTAATCCACTCATCCCAAACTGACTTGTCTGCCTCAACCTTCTCATTCGACTTGAGCTTCTTATTCTCTTCTATCTTTGCAGCAACTTCATCCGCCTCGTCAAGCCTCTTCTGTGCCCGAAGTGCCTGTTCGAGGTACTTGTATAATGTTAATGTAATAGTCTCATGATGGTCCGGTCCAATATCAGGAGATTGACATCGCAACTTGATGATGTCTGATGATCTTCCATGGTGCTACAGTAATATTAAAGCAGTGAATAGAAGAGGAGGACGGTGATGGCATGGCACAGTAGAATGTAGCTTTATCATTGCATTGCTCTGTTGATGGCGGTATGTAATTTGAGACGGCCATCTTGATTTTTGAAGCGGTACCACCTTCTCAGCCGTATCAAAGCACAACACACGCAGATCAAAAATTGACAATGGCTGATATCTTGTCTCCTACGCGGCCAATGAAGGCGATAAGTGGCGTTTTGGAAAGCTCTCATTGCGCTCTATCGATTAGGCCTGTAATTATCCTGATTGGAGGACTTTCATTCAATCAATCCGTTCAAAAACAGGTCTAGAAAGTCACCAGTGGCTCTCAATCCGGCTCCACAGCCACAGCCCGAATTTGACGATATGACAACCAATCGAAAGCTCTTTTCAATCTCTTTCGATTAGTACTATCATTCAGCCAACTGAATAATCTAAACATAGCTCGGGCAAAGCCCTCGCAAAAAAGCGACCACTTTAGTCAGCCTTGTCCAGACAGTTGACAGTTGACAGTTGACAGTTGATTGGTCGAAAATCCCAAAGAGCGACCAGTTCAATCAGCCTCACATCATGACAGTTGGCACGGAAGCATCAAACGCTTCGCTGAAGAACGATCACTTAATTCAGTAAGATCCAACTACTCACTGCTCGGGCAAAGCCCTCGCACAATACACTGAGCATAGATCAGCAATTGCTCATCAGTGAACTAAGTTACATGTACCGTCCAATGATAGTTAGATCAACTCAGTACCGTCCATGATAATAATCCATTGTGCAACATCAACTTGCCTCGACTGTGCTCGACATCCTCCGCTTCGCTCCAGACTTACTACCCAACAATTTAATGTATTCATTTAATATATTCATTATCAATCTAAGTATGATCCCAACAACATCCGAGGAGGAGGAGGATGTTGGATTGACTATTCCTCCTCCTCACCGTCGCCGATGATGATGATCAACAGTTAGTTAACGCGAACTAGTAGTTTGGAATGATCATCGGAGGTGTGGTTGGGATTAATCATCATCATCATCGGCGGCGTGTGGAGAATGGCGAGTGAGCCGAATGTAGCGTAATGATATTGAATAAGTAATTCCACCGCCGATGATGAATTATTACACCACCGCCGATGTTGATGAATGGATTGAAGGTCGAGCGAAGCGAGACAGTGGAAGAATGATGCGACAAGTCGAAAGTCGAGTGAGCCGGAGGCGAGGAGATGGAAGTAATGCAAATACTGTCAACGGTACGGTGGTGGAAATAGTGAAGGAGCGAGTGAGCCGCCAGGCGAGGGAGCTGTTGATTTTTGATTTTGGTATTGCTATGGTATTATTGATAATGATGATATTGAAAATATTATATGGACGATGGAAGAATTGACGGTGGTGGAGGTAATTCTGTTCATTTTGTTGAAATTTCGAAATTTTGGAGTGTCTTCGGCGCTGGGGATGACTTTCTGGGGTACGGTCAATTTAGTTGAGTTGATTGGCAAAGAATCGATATTTGGCCTTGAATAGTACCAATTGATAGAACTCGACGAGAGGATTCAAAATCACTACTCATCTCATTCATACGACCAATAGAAGGAGAGGTATGGATGTTTGGATGGGTAGAGTGCGTGGGAGTTTAGGTTGGACAAGTGACAAGGAGTGACGCTGAATGACTTCAAGGGTGCACCGTAAGCTTTCCAGCCACATGAACATCTTCAATCATACTCATTTACTATTTAATCATTATTTTTCATCTAGAGTCGAGGGCACAATTAATCAACAAACATTGTTGCCCGAACACCTAACAGTAACATAAAACTTCTTGATATTCATTTCTCTCTCCCCTCTACGTTAGTTTGCGTCCAAAAATTTAAACCTCTCCTCACGAATCCTCCTCCAAGCCTTCTTGCTAGCTCGTACTTCCTTCTTGATACGTTCCTCTTCCTCACGTTCCTTCTTATTCGGGTCTACGATGCTCTCGAAGGGTTCCGTAATCCACTCATCCCAAACTGACTTGTCTGCCTCAACCTTCTCATTCGACTTGAGCTTCTTATTCTCTTCTATCTTTGCAGCAACTTCATCCGCCTCGTCAAGCCTCTTCTGTGCCCGAAGTGCCTGTTCGAGGTACTTGTATAATGTTAATGTAATAGTCTCATGATGGTCCGGTCCAATATCAGGAGATTGACATCGCAACTTGATGATGTCTGATGATCTTCCATGGTGCTACAGTAATATTAAAGCAGTGAATAGAAGAGGAGGACGGTGATGGCATGGCACAGTAGAATGTAGCTTTATCATTGCATTGCTCTGTTGATGGCGGTATGTAATTTGAGACGGCCATCTTGATTTTTGAAGCGGTACCACCTTCTCAGCCGTATCAAAGCACAACACACGCAGATCAAAAATTGACAATGGCTGATATCTTGTCTCCTACGCGGCCAATGAAGGCGATAAGTGGCGTTTTGGAAAGCTCTCATTGCGCTCTATCGATTAGGCCTGTAATTATCCTGATTGGAGGACTTTCATTCAATCAATCCGTTCAAAAACAGGTCTAGAAAGTCACCAGTGGCTCTCAATCCGGCTCCACAGCCACAGCCCGAATTTGACGATATGACAACCAATCGAAAGCTCTTTTCAATCTCTTTCGATTAGTACTATCATTCAGCCAACTGAATAATCTAAACATAGCTCGGGCAAAGCCCTCGCAAAAAAGCGACCACTTTAGTCAGCCTTGTCCAGTTGACAGTTGACAGTTGACAGTTGACAGTTGATTGGTCGAAAATCCCAAAGAGCGACCAGTTCAATCAGCCTCACATCATGACAGTTGGCACGGAAGCATCAAACGCTTCGCTGAAGAACGATCACTTAATTCAGTAAGATCCAACTACTCACTGCTCGGGCAAAGCCCTCGCACAATACACTGAGCATAGATCAGCAATTGCTCATCAGTGAACTAAGTTACATGTACCGTCCAATGATAGTTAGATCAACTCAGTACCGTCCATGATAATAATCCATTGTGCAACATCAACTTGCCTCGACTGTGCTCGACATCCTCCGCTTCGCTCCAGACTTACTACCCAACAATTTAATGTATTCATTTAATATATTCATTATCAATCTAAGTATGATCCCAACAACATCCGAGGAGGAGGAGGATGTTGGATTGACTATTCCTCCTCCTCACCGTCGCCGATGATGATGATCAACAGTTAGTTAACGCGAACTAGTAGTTTGGAATGATCATCGGAGGTGTGGTTGGGATTAATCATCATCATCATCGGCGGCGTGTGGAGAATGGCGAGTGAGCCGAATGTAGCGTAATGATATTGAATAAGTAATTCCACCGCCGATGATGAATTATTACACCACCGCCGATGTTGATGAATGGATTGAAGGTCGAGCGAAGCGAGACAGTGGAAGAATGATGCGACAAGTCGAAAGTCGAGTGAGCCGGAGGCGAGGGAGATGGAAGTAATGCAAATACTGTCAACGGTACGGTGGTGGAAATAGTGAAGGAGCGAGTGAGCCGCCAGGCGAGGGAGCTGTTGATTTTTGATTTTGGTATTGCTATGGTATTATTGATAATGATGATATTGAAAATATTATATGGACGATGGAAGAATTGACGGTGGTGGAGGTAATTCTGTTCATTTTGTTGAAATTTCGAAATTTTGGAGTGTCTTCGGCGCTGGGGATGACTTTCTGGGGTACGGTCAATTTAGTTGAGTTGATTGGCAAAGAATCGATATTTGGCCTTGAATAGTACCAATTGATAGAACTCGACGAGAGGATTCAAAATCACTACTCATCTCATTCATACGACCAATAGAAGGAGAGGTATGGATGTTTGGATGGGTAGAGTGCGTGGGAGTTTAGGTTGGACAAGTGACAAGGAGTGACGCTGAATGACTTCAAGGGTGCACCGTAAGCTTTCCAGCCACATGAACATCTTCAATCATACTCATTTACTATTTAATCATTATTTTTCATCTAGAGTCGAGGGCACAATTAATCAACAAACATTGTTGCCCGAACACCTAACAGTAACATAAAAACTTCTTGATATTCATTTCTCTCTCCCCTCTACGTTAGTTTGCGTCCAAAAATTTAAACCTCTCCTCACGAATCCTCCTCCAAGCCTTCTTGCTAGCTCGTACTTCCTTCTTGATACGTTCCTCTTCCTCACGTTCCTTCTTATTCGGGTCTACGATGCTCTCGAAGGGTTCCGTAATCCACTCATCCCAACTGACTTGTCTGCCTCAACCTTCTCATTCGACTTGAGCTTCTTATTCTCTTCTATCTTTGCAGCAACTTCATCCGCCTCGTCAAGCCTCTTCTGTGCCCGAAGTGCCTGTTCGAGGTACTTGTATAATGTTAATGTGTAATAGTCTCATGATGGTCCGGTCCAATATCAGGAGATTGACATCGCAACTTGATGATGTCTGATGATCTTCCATGGTTGCTACAGTAATATTAAAGCAGTGAATAGAAGAGGAGGACGGTGATGGCATGGCACAGTAGAATGTAGCTTTATCATTGCATTGCTCTGTTGATGGCGGTATGTAATTTGAGACGGCCATCTTGATTTTTGAAGCGGTACCACCTTCTCAGCCGTATCAAAGCACAACACACGCAGATCAAAAATTGACAATGGCTGATATCTTGTCTCCTACGCGGCCAATGAAGGCGATAAGTGGCGTTTTGGAAAGCTCTCTCATTGCGCTCTATCGATTAGGCCTGTAATTATCCTGATTGGAGGACTTTCATTCAATCAATCCGTTCAAAAACAGGTCTAGAAAGTCACCAGTGGCTCTCAATCCGGCTCCACAGCCACAGCCCGAATTTGACGATAATGACAACCAATCGAAAGCTCTTTTCAATCTCTTTCGATTAGTACTATCATTCAGCCAACTGAATAATCTAAACATAGCTCGGGCAAAGCCCTCGCAAAAAAGCGACCACTTTAGTCAGCCTTGTCCAGACAGTTTGACAGTTGACAGTTGACAGTTGACAGTTGATTGGTCGAAAATCCCAAAGAGCGACCAGTTCAATCAGCCTCACATCATGACAGTTGGCACGGAAGCATCAAACGCTTCGCTGAAGAACGATCACTTAATTCAGTAAGATCCAACTACTCACCTGCTCGGGCAAAGCCCTCGCACAATACACTGAGCATAGATCAGCAATTGCTCATCAGTGAACTAAGTTACATGTACCGTCCAATGATAGTTAGATCAACTCAGTACCGTCCATGATAATAATCCATTGTGCAACATCAACTTGCCTCGACTGTGCTCGACATCCTCCGCTTCGCTCCAGACTTACTACCCAACAATTTAATGTATTCAATTTAATATATTCATTATCAATCTAAGTATGATCCCAACAACATCCGAGGAGGAGGAGGATGTTGGATTGACTATTCCTCCTCCTCACCGTCGCCGATGATGATGATCAACAGTTAGTTAACGCGAACTAGTAGTTTGGAATGATCATCGGAGGTGTGGTTGGGATTAATCATCATCATCATCGGCGGCGTGTGGAGAATGGCGAGTGAGCCGAATGTAGCGTAATGATATTGAATAAGTAATTCCACCGCCGATGATGAATTATTACACCACCGCCGATGTTGATGAATGGATTGAAGGTCGAGCGAAGCGAGACAGTGGAAGAATGATGCGACAAGTCGAAAGTCGAGTGAGCCGGAGGCGAGGGAGATGGAAGTAATGCAAATACTGTCAACGGTACGGTGGTGGAAATAGTGAAGGAGCGAGTGAGCCGCCAGGCGAGGGAGCTGTTGATTTTTGATTTTGGTATTGCTATGGTATTATTGATAATGATGATATTGAAAATATTATATGGACGATGGAAGAATTGACGGTGGTGGAGGTAATTCTGTTCATTTTGTTGAAATTTCGAAATTTTGGAGTGTCTTCGGCGCTGGGGATGACTTTCTGGGGTACGGTCAATTTAGTTGAGTTGATTGGCAAAGAATCGATATTTGGCCTTGAATAGTACCAATTGATAGAACTCGACGAGAGGATTCAAAATCACTACTCATCTCATTCATACGACCAATAGAAGGAGAGGTATGGATGTTTGGATGGGTAGAGTGCGTGGGAGTTTAGGTTGGACAAGTGACAAGGAGTGACGCTGAATGACTTCAAGGGTGCACCGTAAGCTTTCCAGCCACATGGAACATCTTCAATCATACTCATTTACTATTTAATCATTATTTTTCATCTAGAGTCGAGGGCACAATTAATCAACAAACATTGTTGCCCGAACACCTAACAGTAACATATAAAACTTCTTGATATTCATTTCTCTCTCCCCTCTACGTTAGTTTGCGTCCAAAAATTTAAACCTCTCCTCACGAATCCTCCTCCAAGCCTTCTTGCTAGCTCGTACTTCCTTCTTGATACGTTCCTCTTCCTCACGTTCCTTCTTATTCGGGTCTACGATGCTCTCGAAGGGTTCCGTAATCCACTCATCCCAAACTGACTTGTCTGCCTCAACCTTCTCATTCGACTTGAGCTTCTTATTCTCTTCTATCTTTGCAGCAACTTCATCCGCCTCGTCAAGCCTCTTCTGTGCCCGAAGTGCCTGTTCGAGGTACTTGTATAATGTTAATGTAATAGTCTCATGATGGTCCGGTCCAATATCAGGAGATTGACATCGCAACTTGATGATGTCTGATGATCTTCCATGGTGCTACAGTAATATATTAAAGCAGTGAATAGAAGAGGAGGACGGTGATGGCATGGCACAGTAGAATGTAGCTTTATCATTGCATTGCTCTCTGTTGATGGCGGTATGTAATTTTGAGACGGCCATCTTGATTTTTGAAGCGGTACCACCTTCTCAGCCGTATCAAAGCACAACACACGCAGATCAAAAATTGACAATGCAATGGCTGATATCTTGTCTCCTACGCGGCCAATGAAGGCGATAAGTGGCGTTTTGGAAAGCTCTCATTGCGCTCTATCGATTAGGCCTGTAATTATCCTGATTGGAGGACTTTCATTCAATCAATCCGTTCAAAAACAGGTCTAGAAAGTCACCAGTGGCTCTCAATCCGGCTCCACAGCCACAGCCCGAATTTGACGATATGACAACCAATCGAAAGCTCTTTTCAATCTCTTTCGATTAGTACTAATCATTCAGCCAACTGAATAATCTAAACATAGCTCGGGCAAAGCCCTCGCAAAAAAGCGACCAACTTTAGTCAGCCTTGTCCGACAGTTGACAGTTGACAGTTGACAGTTGACAGTTGATTGGTCGAAAATTCCCAAAGAGCGACCAGTTCAATCAGCCTCACATCATGACAGTTGGCACGGAAGCATCAAACGCTTCGCTGAAGAACGATCACTTAATTCAGTAAGATCCAACTACTCACTGCTCGGGCAAAGCCCTCGCACAATACACTGAGCATAGATCAGCAATTGCTCATCAGTGAACTAAGTTACATGTACCGTCCAATGATTAGTTAGATCAACTCAGTACCGTCCATGATAATAATCCATTGTGCAACATCAACTTGCCTCGACTGTGCTCGACATCCTCCGCTTCGCTCCAGACTTACTACCCAACAATTTAAAATGTATTCATTTAATATATTCATTATCAATCTAAGTATGATCCCAACAACATCCGAGGAGGAGGAGGATGTTGGATTGACTATTCCTCCTCCTCACCGTCGCCGATGATGATGATCAACAGTTAGTTAACGCGAACTAGTAGTTTGGAATGATCATCGGAGGTGTGGTTGGGATTAATCAATCATCATCATCGGCGGCGTGTGGAGAATGGCGCGAGTGAGCCGAATGTAGCGTAATGATATTGAATAAGTAATTCCACCGCCGATGATGAATTATTACACCACCGCCGATGTTGATGAATGGATTGAAGGTCGAGCGAAGCGAGACAGTGGAAGAATGATGCGACAAGTCGAAAGTCGAGTGAGCCGGAGGCGAGGGAGATGGAAGTAATGCAAATACTGTCAACGGTACGGTGGTGGAAATAGTGAAGGAGCGAGTGAGCCGCCAGGCGAGGGAGCTGTTGATTTTTGATTTTGGTATTGCTATGGTATTATTGATAATGATGATATTGAAAATATTATATGGACGATGGAAGAATTGACGGTGGTGGAGGTAATTCTGTTCATTTTGTTGAAATTTCGAAATTTTGGAGTGTCTTCGGCGCTGGGGATGACTTTCTGGGGTACGGTCAATTTAGTTGAGTTGATTGGCAAAGAATCGATATTTGGCCTTGAATAGTACCAATTGATAGAACTCGACGAGAGGATTCAAAATCACTACTCATCTCATTCATACGACCAATAGAAGGAGAGGTATGGATGTTTGGATGGGTAGAGTGCGTGGGAGTTTAGGTTGGACAAGTGACAAGGAGTGACGCTGAATGACTTCAAGGGTGCACCGTAAGCTTTCCAGCCACACATGAACATCTTCAATCATACTCATTTACTATTTAATCATTATTTTTCATCTAGAGTCGAGGGCACAATTAATCAACAAACATTGTTGCCCGAACACCTAACAGTAACATAAAACTTCTTGATATTCTTTATCTCTCTCCTCCCCTCTACGTTAGTTTGCGTCCAAAAAAATTTAAACCTCTCCTCACGAATCCTCCTCCAAGCCTTCTTGCTAGCTCGTACTTCCTTCTTGATACGTTCCTCTTCCTCACGTTCCTTCTTATTCGGGTCTACGATGCTCTCGAAGGGTTCCGTAATCCACTCATCCCAAACTGACTTGTCTGCCTCAACCTTCTCATTCGACTTGAGCTTCTTATTCTCTTCTATCTTTGCAGCAACTTCATCCGCCTCGTCAAGCCTCTTCTGTGCCCGAAGTGCCTGTTCGAGGTACTTGTATAATGTTAATGTAATAGTCTCATGATGGTCCGGTCCAATATCAGGAGATTGACATCGCAACTTGATGATGTCTGATGATCTTCCATGGTGCTACAGTAATATTAAAGCAGTGAATAGAAGAGGAGGACGGTGATGGCATGGCACAGTAGAATGTAGCTTATCATTGCATTGCTCTGTTGATGGCGGTATGTAATTTGAGACGGCCATCTTGATTTTTGAAGCGGTACCACCTTCTCAGCCGTATCAAAGCACAACACACGCAGATCAAAAATTGACAATGGCTGATATCTTGTCTCCTACGCGGCCAATGAAGGCGATAAGTGGCGTTTTGGAAAGCTCTCATTGCGCTCTATCGATTAGGCCTGTAATTATCCTGATTGGAGGACTTTCATTCAATCAATCCGTTCAAAAACAGGTCTAGAAAGTCACCAGTGGCTCTCAATCCGGCTCCACAGCCACAGCCCGAATTTGACGATATGACAACCAATCGAAAGCTCTTTTCAATCTCTTTCGATTAGTACTATCATTCAGCCAACTGAATAATCTAAACATAGCTCGGGCAAAGCCCTCGCAAAAAAGCGACCACTTTAGTCAGCCTTGTCCAGACAGTTGACAGTTGACAGTTGACAGTTGACAGTTGATTGGTCGAAAATCCCAAAGAGCGACCAGTTCAATCAGCCTCACATCATGACAGTTGGCACGGAAGCATCAAACGCTTCGCTGAAGAACGATCACTTAATTCAGTAAGATCCAACTACTCACTGCTCGGGCAAAGCCCTCGCACAATACACTGAGCATAGATCAGCAATTGCTCATCAGTGAACTAAGTTACATGTACCGTCCAATGATAGTTAGATCAACTCAGTACCGTCCATGATAATAATCCATTGTGCAACATCAACTTGCCTCGACTGTGCTCGACATCCTCCGCTTCGCTCCAGACTTACTACCCAACAATTTAATGTATTCATTTAATATATTCATTATCAATCTAAGTATGATCCCAACAACATCCGAGGAGGAGGAGGATGTTGGATTGACTATTCCTCCTCCTCACCGTCGCCGATGATGATGATCAACAGTTAGTTAACGCGAACTAGTAGTTTGGAATGATCATCGGAGGTGTGGTTGGGATTAATCATCATCATCATCGGCGGCGTGTGGAGAATGGCGAGTGAGCCGAATGTAGCGTAATGATATTGAATAAGTAATTCCACCGCCGATGATGAATTATTACACCACCGCCGATGTTGATGAATGGATTGAAGATCGAGCGAAGCGAGACAGTGGAAGAATGATGCGACAAGTCGAAAGTCGAGTGAGCCGGAGGCGAGGGAGATGGAAGTAATGCAAATACTGTCAACGGTACGGTGGTGGAAATAGTGAAGGAGCGAGTGAGCCGCCAGGCGAGGGAGCTGTTGATTTTTGATTTTGGTATTGCTATGGTATTATTGATAATGATGATATTGAAAATATTATATGGACGATGGAAGAATTGACGGTGGTGGAGGTAATTCTGTTCATTTTGTTGAAATTTCGAAATTTTGGAGTGTCTTCGGCGCTGGGGATGACTTTCTGGGGTACGGTCAATTTAGTTGAGTTGATTGGCAAAGAATCGATATTTGGCCTTGAATAGTACCAATTGATAGAACTCGACGAGAGGATTCAAAATCACTACTCATCTCATTCATACGACCAATAGAAGGAGAGGTATGGATGTTTGGATGGGTAGAGTGCGTGGGAGTTTAGGTTGGACAAGTGACAAGGAGTGACGCTGAATGACTTCAAGGGTGCACCGTAAGCTTTCCAGCCACATGAACATCTTCAATCATACTCATTTACTATTTAATCATTATTTTTCATCTAGAGTCGAGGGCACAATTAATCAACAAACATTGTTGCCCGAACACCTAACAGTAACATAAAACTTCTTGATATTCATTTCTCTCTCCCCTCTACGTTAGTTTGCGTCCAAAAATTTAAACCTCTCCTCACGAATCCTCCTCCAAGCCTTCTTGCTAGCTCGTACTTCCTTCTTGATACGTTCCTCTTCCTCACGTTCCTTCTTATTCGGGTCTACGATGCTCTCGAAGGGTTCCGTAATCCACTCATCCCAAACTGACTTGTCTGCCTCAACCTTCTCATTCGACTTGAGCTTCTTATTCTCTTCTATCTTTGCAGCAACTTCATCCGCCTCGTCAAGCCTCTTCTGTGCCCGAAGTGCCTGTTCGAGGTACTTGTATAATGTTAATGTAATAGTCTCATGATGGTCCGGTCCAATATCAGGAGATTGACATCGCAACTTGATGATGTCTGATGATCTTCCATGGTGCTACAGTAATATTAAAGCAGTGAATAGAAGAGGAGGACGGTGATGGCATGGCACAGTAGAATGTAGCTTTATCATTGCATTGCTCTGTTGATGGCGGTATGTAATTTGAGACGGCCATCTTGATTTTTGAAGCGGTACCACCTTCTCAGCCGTATCAAAGCACAACACACGCAGATCAAAAATTGACAATGGCTGATATCTTGTCTCCTACGCGGCCAATGAAGGCGATAAGTGGCGTTTTGGAAAGCTCTCATTGCGCTCTATCGATTAGGCCTGTAATTATCCTGATTGGAGGACTTTCATTCAATCAATCCGTTCAAAAACAGGTCTAGAAAGTCACCAGTGGCTCTCAATCCGGCTCCACAGCCACAGCCCGAATTTGACGATATGACAACCAATCGAAAGCTCTTTTCAATCTCTTTCGATTAGTACTATCATTCAGCCAACTGAATAATCTAAACATAGCTCGGGCAAAGCCCTCGCAAAAAAGCGACCACTTTAGTCAGCCTTGTCCAGACAGTTGACAGTTGACAGTTGACAGTTGACAGTTGATTGGTCGAAAATCCCAAAGAGCGACCAGTTCAATCAGCCTCACATCATGACAGTTGGCACGGAAGCATCAAACGCTTCGCTGAAGAACGATCACTTAATTCAGTAAGATCCAACTACTCACTGCTCGGGCAAAGCCCTCGCACAATACACTGAGCATAGATCAGCAATTGCTCATCAGTGAACTAAGTTACATGTACCGTCCAATGATAGTTAGATCAACTCAGTACCGTCCATGATAATAATCCATTGTGCAACATCAACTTGCCTCGACTGTGCTCGACATCCTCCGCTTCGCTCCAGACTTACTACCCAACAATTTAATGTATTCATTTAATATATTCATTATCAATCTAAGTATGATCCCAACAACATCCGAGGAGGAGGAGGATGTTGGATTGACTATTCCTCCTCCTCACCGTCGCCGATGATGATGATCAACAGTTAGTTAACGCGAACTATTAGTTTGGAATGATCATCGGAGGTGTGGTTGGGATTAATCATCATCATCATCGGCGGCGTGTGGAGAATGGCGAGTGAGCCGAATGTAGCGTAATGATATT
This sequence comes from Skeletonema tropicum, assembly GCA_037178625.1. Classification (NCBI taxonomy): domain Eukaryota; phylum Bacillariophyta; class Thalassiosirophyceae; order Thalassiosirales; family Thalassiosiraceae; genus Skeletonema; species Skeletonema tropicum. Next base: position 18,209 of record JAWZXG010000037.1, read on the forward strand.
GAATAAGTAATTCCACCGCCGATGATGAATTATTACACCACCGCCGATGTTGATGAATGGATTGAAGGTCGAGCGAAGCGAGACAGTGGAAGAATGATGCGACAAGTCGAAAGTCGAGTGAGCCGGAGGCGAGGGAGATGGAAGTAATGCAAATACTGTCAACGGTACGGTGGTGGAAATAGTGAAGGAGCGAGTGAGCCGCCAGGCGAGGGAGCTGTTGATTTTTGATTTTGGTATTGCTATGGTATTATTGATAATGATGATATTGAAAATATTATATGGACGATGGAAGAATTGACGGTGGTGGAGGTAATTCTGTTCATTTTGTTGAAATTTCGAAATTTTGGAGTGTCTTCGGCGCTGGGGATGACTTTCTGGGGTACGGTCAATTTAGTTGAGTTGATTGGCAAAGAATCGATATTTGGCCTTGAATAGTACCAATTGATAGAACTCGACGAGAGGATTCAAAATCACTACTCATCTCATTCATACGACCAATAGAAGGAGAGGTATGGATGTTTGGATGGGTAGAGTGCGTGGGAGTTTAGGTTGGACAAGTGACAAGGAGTGACGCTGAATGACTTCAAGGGTGCACCGTAAGCTTTCCAGCCACATGAACATCTTCAATCATACTCATTTACTATTTAATCATTATTTTTCATCTAGAGTCGAGGGCACAATTAATCAACAAACATTGTTGCCCGAACACCTAACAGTAACATAAAACTTCTTGATATTCATTTCTCTCTCCCCTCTACGTTAGTTTGCGTCCAAAAATTTAAACCTCTCCTCACGAATCCTCCTCCAAGCCTTCTTGCTAGCTCGTACTTCCTTCTTGATACGTTCCTCTTCCTCACGTTCCTTCTTATTCGGGTCTACGATGCTCTCGAAGGGTTCCGTAATCCACTCATCCCAAACTGACTTGTCTGCCTCAACCTTCTCATTCGACTTGAGCTTCTTATTCTCTTCTATCTTTGCAGCAACTTCATCCGCCTCGTCAAGCCTCTTCTGTGCCCGAAGTGCCTGTTCGAGGTACTTGTATAATGTTAATGTAATAGTCTCATGATGGTCCGGTCCAATATCAGGAGATTGACATCGCAACTTGATGATGTCTGATGATCTTCCATGGTGCTACAGTAATATTAAAGCAGTGAATAGAAGAGGAGGACGGTGATGGCATGGCACAGTAGAATGTAGCTTTATCATTGCATTGCTCTGTTGATGGCGGTATGTAATTTGAGACGGCCATCTTGATTTTTGAAGCGGTACCACCTTCTCAGCCGTATCAAAGCACAACACACGCAGATCAAAAATTGACAATGGCTGATATCTTGTCTCCTACGCGGCCAATGAAGGCGATAAGTGGCGTTTTGGAAAGCTCTCATTGCGCTCTATCGATTAGGCCTGTAATTATCCTGATTGGAGGACTTTCATTCAATCAATCCGTTCAAAAACAGGTCTAGAAAGTCACCAGTGGCTCTCAATCCGGCTCCACAGCCACAGCCCGAATTTGACGATATGACAACCAATCGAAAGCTCTTTTCAATCTCTTTCGATTAGTACTATCATTCAGCCAACTGAATAATCTAAACATAGCTCGGGCAAAGCCCTCGCAAAAAAGCGACCACTTTAGTCAGCCTTGTCCAGACAGTTGACAGTTGACAGTTGACAGTTGACAGTTGATTGGTCGAAAATCCCAAAGAGCGACCAGTTCAATCAGCCTCACATCATGACAGTTGGCACGGAAGCATCAAACGCTTCGCTGAAGAACGATCACTTAATTCAGTAAGATCCAACTACTCACTGCTCGGGCAAAGCCCTCGCACAATACACTGAGCATAGATCAGCAATTGCTCATCAGTGAACTAAGTTACATGTACCGTCCAATGATAGTTAGATCAACTCAGTACCGTCCATGATAATAATCCATTGTGCAACATCAACTTGCCTCGACTGTGCTCGACATCCTCCGCTTCGCTCCAGACTTACTACCCAACAATTTAATGTATTCATTTAATATATTCATTATCAATCTAAGTATGATCCCAACAACATCCGAGGAGGAGGAGGATGTTGGATTGACTATTCCTCCTCCTCACCGTCGCCGATGATGATGATCAACAGTTAGTTAACGCGAACTATTAGTTTGGAATGATCATCGGAGGTGTGGTTGGGATTAATCATCATCATCATCGGCGGCGTGTGGAGAATGGCGAGTGAGCCGAATGTAGCGTAATGATATTGAATAAGTAATTCCACCGCCGATGATGAATTATTACACCACCGCCGATGTTGATGAATGGATTGAAGGTCGAGCGAAGCGAGACAGTGGAAGAATGATGCGACAAGTCGAAAGTCGAGTGAGCCGGAGGCGAGGGAGATGGAAGTAATGCAAATACTGTCAACGGTACGGTGGTGGAAATAGTGAAGGAGCGAGTGAGCCGCCAGGCGAGGGAGCTGTTGATTTTTGATTTTGGTATTGCTATGGTATTATTGATAATGATGATATTGAAAATATTATATGGACGATGGAAGAATTGACGGTGGTGGAGGTAATTCTGTTCATTTTGTTGAAATTTCGAAATTTTGGAGTGTCTTCGGCGCTGGGGATGACTTTCTGGGGTACGGTCAATTTAGTTGAGTTGATTGGCAAAGAATCGATATTTGGCCTTGAATAGTACCAATTGATAGAACTCGACGAGAGGATTCAAAATCACTACTCATCTCATTCATACGACCAATAGAAGGAGAGGTATGGATGTTTGGATGGGTAGAGTGCGTGGGAGTTTAGGTTGGACAAGTGACAAGGAGTGACGCTGAATGACTTCAAGGGTGCACCGTAAGCTTTCCAGCCACATGAACATCTTCAATCATACTCATTTACTATTTAATCATTATTTTTCATCTAGAGTCGAGGGCACAATTAATCAACAAACATTGTTGCCCGAACACCTAACAGTAACATAAAACTTCTTGATATTCATTTCTCTCTCCCCTCTACGTTAGTTTGCGTCCAAAAATTTAAACCTCTCCTCACGAATCCTCCTCCAAGCCTTCTTGCTAGCTCGTACTTCCTTCTTGATACGTTCCTCTTCCTCACGTTCCTTCTTATTCGGGTCTACGATGCTCTCGAAGGGTTCCGTAATCCACTCATCCCAAACTGACTTGTCTGCCTCAACCTTCTCATTCGACTTGAGCTTCTTATTCTCTTCTATCTTTGCAGCAACTTCATCCGCCTCGTCAAGCCTCTTCTGTGCCCGAAGTGCCTGTTCGAGGTACTTGTATAATGTTAATGTAATAGTCTCATGATGGTCCGGTCCAATATCAGGAGATTGACATCGCAACTTGATGATGTCTGATGATCTTCCATGGTGCTACAGTAATATTAAAGCAGTGAATAGAAGAGGAGGACGGTGATGGCATGGCACAGTAGAATGTAGCTTTATCATTGCATTGCTCTGTTGATGGCGGTATGTAATTTGAGACGGCCATCTTGATTTTTGAAGCGGTACCACCTTCTCAGCCGTATCAAAGCACAACACACGCAGATCAAAAATTGACAATGGCTGATATCTTGTCTCCTACGCGGCCAATGAAGGCGATAAGTGGCGTTTTGGAAAGCTCTCATTGCGCTCTATCGATTAGGCCTGTAATTATCCTGATTGGAGGACTTTCATTCAATCAATCCGTTCAAAAACAGGTCTAGAAAGTCACCAGTGGCTCTCAATCCGGCTCCACAGCCACAGCCCGAATTTGACGATATGACAACCAATCGAAAGCTCTTTTCAATCTCTTTCGATTAGTACTATCATTCAGCCAACTGAATAATCTAAACATAGCTCGGGCAAAGCCCTCGCAAAAAAGCGACCACTTTAGTCAGCCTTGTCCAGACAGTTGACAGTTGACAGTTGACAGTTGACAGTTGATTGGTCGAAAATCCCAAAGAGCGACCAGTTCAATCAGCCTCACATCATGACAGTTGGCACGGAAGCATCAAACGCTTCGCTGAAGAACGATCACTTAATTCAGTAAGATCCAACTACTCACTGCTCGGGCAAAGCCCTCGCACAATACACTGAGCATAGATCAGCAATTGCTCATCAGTGAACTAAGTTACATGTACCGTCCAATGATAGTTAGATCAACTCAGTACCGTCCATGATAATAATCCATTGTGCAACATCAACTTGCCTCGACTGTGCTCGACATCCTCCGCTTCGCTCCAGACTTACTACCCAACAATTTAATGTATTCATTTAATATATTCATTATCAATCTAAGTATGATCCCAACAACATCCGAGGAGGAGGAGGATGTTGGATTGACTATTCCTCCTCCTCACCGTCGCCGATGATGATGATCAACAGTTAGTTAACGCGAACTATTAGTTTGGAATGATCATCGGAGGTGTGGTTGGGATTAATCATCATCATCATCGGCGGCGTGTGGAGAATGGCGAGTGAGCCGAATGTAGCGTAATGATATTGAATAAGTAATTCCACCGCCGATGATGAATTATTACACCACCGCCGATGTTGATGAATGGATTGAAGGTCGAGCGAAGCGAGACAGTGGAAGAATGATGCGACAAGTCGAAAGTCGAGTGAGCCGGAGGCGAGGGAGATGGAAGTAATGCAAATACTGTCAACGGTACGGTGGTGGAAATAGTGAAGGAGCGAGTGAGCCGCCAGGCGAGGGAGCTGTTGATTTTTGATTTTGGTATTGCTATGGTATTATTGATAATGATGATATTGAAAATATTATATGGACGATGGAAGAATTGACGGTGGTGGAGGTAATTCTGTTCATTTTGTTGAAATTTCGAAATTTTGGAGTGTCTTCGGCGCTGGGGATGACTTTCTGGGGTACGGTCAATTTAGTTGAGTTGATTGGCAAAGAATCGATATTTGGCCTTGAATAGTACCAATTGATAGAACTCGACGAGAGGATTCAAAATCACTACTCATCTCATTCATACGACCAATAGAAGGAGAGGTATGGATGTTTGGATGGGTAGAGTGCGTGGGAGTTTAGGTTGGACAAGTGACAAGGAGTGACGCTGAATGACTTCAAGGGTGCACCGTAAGCTTTCCAGCCACATGAACATCTTCAATCATACTCATTTACTATTTAATCATTATTTTTCATCTAGAGTCGAGGGCACAATTAATCAACAAACATTGTTGCCCGAACACCTAACAGTAACATAAAACTTCTTGATATTCATTTCTCTCTCCCCTCTACGTTAGTTTGCGTCCAAAAATTTAAACCTCTCCTCACGAATCCTCCTCCAAGCCTTCTTGCTAGCTCGTACTTCCTTCTTGATACGTTCCTCTTCCTCACGTTCCTTCTTATTCGGGTCTACGATGCTCTCGAAGGGTTCCGTAATCCACTCATCCCAAACTGACTTGTCTGCCTCAACCTTCTCATTCGACTTGAGCTTCTTATTCTCTTCTATCTTTGCAGCAACTTCATCCGCCTCGTCAAGCCTCTTCTGTGCCCGAAGTGCCTGTTCGAGGTACTTGTATAATGTTAATGTAATAGTCTCATGATGGTCCGGTCCAATATCAGGAGATTGACATCGCAACTTGATGATGTCTGATGATCTTCCATGGTGCTACAGTAATATTAAAGCAGTGAATAGAAGAGGAGGACGGTGATGGCATGGCACAGTAGAATGTAGCTTTATCATTGCATTGCTCTGTTGATGGCGGTATGTAATTTGAGACGGCCATCTTGATTTTTGAAGCGGTACCACCTTCTCAGCCGTATCAAAGCACAACACACGCAGATCAAAAATTGACAATGGCTGATATCTTGTCTCCTACGCGGCCAATGAAGGCGATAAGTGGCGTTTTGGAAAGCTCTCATTGCGCTCTATCGATTAGGCCTGTAATTATCCTGATTGGAGGACTTTCATTCAATCAATCCGTTCAAAAACAGGTCTAGAAAGTCACCAGTGGCTCTCAATCCGGCTCCACAGCCACAGCCCGAATTTGACGATATGACAACCAATCGAAAGCTCTTTTCAATCTCTTTCGATTAGTACTATCATTCAGCCAACTGAATAATCTAAACATAGCTCGGGCAAAGCCCTCGCAAAAAAGCGACCACTTTAGTCAGCCTTGTCCAGACAGTTGACAGTTGACAGTTGACAGTTGATTGGTCGAAAATCCCAAAGAGCGACCAGTTCAATCAGCCTCACATCATGACAGTTGGCACGGAAGCATCAAACGCTTCGCTGAAGAACGATCACTTAATTCAGTAAGATCCAACTACTCACTGCTCGGGCAAAGCCCTCGCACAATACACTGAGCATAGATCAGCAATTGCTCATCAGTGAACTAAGTTACATGTACCGTCCAATGATAGTTAGATCAACTCAGTACCGTCCATGATAATAATCCATTGTGCAACATCAACTTGCCTCGACTGTGCTCGACATCCTCCGCTTCGCTCCAGACTTACTACCCAACAATTTAATGTATTCATTTAATATATTCATTATCAATCTAAGTATGATCCCAACAACATCCGAGGAGGAGGAGGATGTTGGATTGACTATTCCTCCTCCTCACCGTCGCCGATGATGATGATCAACAGTTAGTTAACGCGAACTAGTAGTTTGGAATGATCATCGGAGGTGTGGTTGGGATTAATCATCATCATCATCGGCGGCGTGTGGAGAATGGCGAGTGAGCCGAATGTAGCGTAATGATATTGAATAAGTAATTCCACCGCCGATGATGAATTATTACACCACCGCCGATGTTGATGAATGGATTGAAGGTCGAGCGAAGCGAGACAGTGGAAGAATGATGCGACAAGTCGAAAGTCGAGTGAGCCGGAGGCGAGGGAGATGGAAGTAATGCAAATACTGTCAACGGTACGGTGGTGGAAATAGTGAAGGAGCGAGTGAGCCGCCAGGCGAGGGAGCTGTTGATTTTTGATTTTGGTATTGCTATGGTATTATTGATAATGATGATATTGAAAATATTATATGGACGATGGAAGAATTGACGGTGGTGGAGGTAATTCTGTTCATTTTGTTGAAATTTCGAAATTTTGGAGTGTCTTCGGCGCTGGGGATGACTTTCTGGGGTACGGTCAATTTAGTTGAGTTGATTGGCAAAGAATCGATATTTGGCCTTGAATAGTACCAATTGATAGAACTCGACGAGAGGATTCAAAATCACTACTCATCTCATTCATACGACCAATAGAAGGAGAGGTATGGATGTTTGGATGGGTAGAGTGCGTGGGAGTTTAGGTTGGACAAGTGACAAGGAGTGACGCTGAATGACTTCAAGGGTGCACCGTAAGCTTTCCAGCCACATGAACATCTTCAATCATACTCATTTACTATTTAATCATTATTTTTCATCTAGAGTCGAGGGCACAATTAATCAACAAACATTGTTGCCCGAACACCTAACAGTAACATAAAACTTCTTGATATTCATTTCTCTCTCCCCTCTACGTTAGTTTGCGTCCAAAAATTTAAACCTCTCCTCACGAATCCTCCTCCAAGCCTTCTTGCTAGCTCGTACTTCCTTCTTGATACGTTCCTCTTCCTCACGTTCCTTCTTATTCGGGTCTACGATGCTCTCGAAGGGTTCCGTAATCCACTCATCCCAAACTGACTTGTCTGCCTCAACCTTCTCATTCGACTTGAGCTTCTTATTCTCTTCTATCTTTGCAGCAACTTCATCCGCCTCGTCAAGCCTCTTCTGTGCCCGAAGTGCCTGTTCGAGGTACTTGTATAATGTTAATGTAATAGTCTCATGATGGTCCGGTCCAATATCAGGAGATTGACATCGCAACTTGATGATGTCTGATGATCTTCCATGGTGCTACAGTAATATTAAAGCAGTGAATAGAAGAGGAGGACGGTGATGGCATGGCACAGTAGAATGTAGCTTTATCATTGCATTGCTCTGTTGATGGCGGTATGTAATTTGAGACGGCCATCTTGATTTTTGAAGCGGTACCACCTTCTCAGCCGTATCAAAGCACAACACACGCAGATCAAAAATTGACAATGGCTGATATCTTGTCTCCTACGCGGCCAATGAAGGCGATAAGTGGCGTTTTGGAAAGCTCTCATTGCGCTCTATCGATTAGGCCTGTAATTATCCTAATTGGAGGACTTTCATTCAATCAATCCGTTCAAAAACAGGTCTAGAAAGTCACCAGTGGCTCTCAATCCGGCTCCACAGCCACAGCCCGAATTTGACGATATGACAACCAATCGAAAGCTCTTTTCAATCTCTTTCGATTAGTACTATCATTCAGCCAACTGAATAATCTAAACATAGCTCGGGCAAAGCCCTCGCAAAAAAGCGACCACTTTAGTCAGCCTTGTCCAGACAGTTGACAGTTGACAGTTGACAGTTGATTGGTCGAAAATCCCAAAGAGCGACCAGTTCAATCAGCCTCACATCATGACAGTTGGCACGGAAGCATCAAACGCTTCGCTGAAGAACGATCACTTAATTCAGTAAGATCCAACTACTCACTGCTCGGGCAAAGCCCTCGCACAATACACTGAGCATAGATCAGCAATTGCTCATCAGTGAACTAAGTTACATGTACCGTCCAATGATAGTTAGATCAACTCAGTACCGTCCATGATAATAATCCATTGTGCAACATCAACTTGCCTCGACTGTGCTCGACATCCTCCGCTTCGCTCCAGACTTACTACCCAACAATTTAATGTATTCATTTAATATATTCATTATCAATCTAAGTATGATCCCAACAACATCCGAGGAGGAGGAGGATGTTGGATTGACTATTCCTCCTCCTCACCGTCGCCGATGATGATGATCAACAGTTAGTTAACGCGAACTAGTAGTTTGGAATGATCATCGGAGGTGTGGTTGGGATTAATCATCATCATCATCGGCGGCGTGTGGAGAATGGCGAGTGAGCCGAATGTAGCGTAATGATATTGAATAAGTAATTCCACCGCCGATGATGAATTATTACACCACCGCCGATGTTGATGAATGGATTGAAGGTCGAGCGAAGCGAGACAGTGGAAGAATGATGCGACAAGTCGAAAGTCGAGTGAGCCGGAGGCGAGGGAGATGGAAGTAATGCAAATACCAGTCTAAAATCTGTACCTTTAAGAACGAGTCTGTCCCTTAAGATGTGCTGAATTTTCTATCTGTCCGTTTCGGACGCCTTCTTGTCCGATTCCAGTGAAACCAAGCCAGTGGGAGTCGGCGAGGACATTGTAGAGAAGGTTGCTATGCTCGGAATCGGCCGCCGCGGCGGTATAGGGGCAGATCGAATGCTGCACTGTCGACAATGCTGAATTGCTGTGTTTTGAGGTGCGATTTCATTTTCAGCAAATCTTTTTGCTCGTACATACGTCGAGATACGCCAGTCGTACCGTATAATAAATGACAGATCGCACACGCTGCATTAACATTGATGATGATATCAATGTTAATCGCATTCATAAATGACAGCGCCTAAATATTACCATAGTGATAGCATCTAGACAACTCAGCGGCTCTACCTTTGCGGCGAATTATTTGACAATGCCGACAAAAGTTCCACGCAATCGCGATTCTCTCCCGCACGCCGAGGGGGAACGGCCGTTAGGTGCTGGTGGATGCAAGCGCCGCCATGAAGATAGCAATAGTAATGATGACAATCGGCGGCCAAAATCTGCAGAAGATTCTAGATGCTTACCAACTATTATTGACTGCTGGCAGACACGATAATCCCATCACGAACGCTGAGCTGAAAGCATGGATTGGTGTGAGATGGAAGAAAGGAGACGCCTCCATCCCGACAACGAAGCAACCTCTAAAGGATATGAAGGATGCCATGACCGACCGGGTTCCGATGTTTGAGTTGAAAAAGCTGATGGTGGCACGGAAACACTTCTCTTCTTTGGAGGAAGCAGAAGAGTTCGTGACGCAATATCATGACGATTTGGAAGCTGGATCAGAAGCCGGATCATCTGACGAAGAAGAAGACGAAGAGATTGATATTGTAGGAGTTTGAATTGTCTAATTAGTTGGCCTTCACATAGGCACATTACTAATTATAGACACAACCCATCATAATCTTTCGTCTTCACTTGATCAACAAACTAACACTCCTCATAGTCGACTCCACCACCATCTCTACTTATCTCCCGTCCCACTTGTGTATAATATAAGTTGACATAAACCAGCATGATGAATAAACCAGCACAGCATCGTCGTTGTTGTTTTGTCTCAAAACAGTAGTCATCATCCACGATGGATCTTTCACTAATGAGAAGCAATAGAGTCTGTAGACTGCAGACACAAGGAAGATTTCTCCAATCTGGTAACACCCCCCCCCCAAGAAATCTCCAAATATTTTGTCTCCCTAGAGAGTTATCACACGGTGGATGAAACTCTCGATAATGTTGACGAATCTTTCATTGATTGATGCAGTGGCGTTACCTGATTCTTCAATGATAACTGCTGCTGCTAATATTAGTTTTGATCCGCCCCTCCCGGGTGAAGTCATTATTTACGTCACATCAAATTATCTTCCAAATAACGGTTGACGAAACATCCCAACCGCACCCATTCTTTTCTATGACCATAATAACGCTTTGCAAGACGGGAGGGGAACCTTGCGACAAGTACTAGTGCCCCATATGCACTGTATTGTCATGAAGATGAAGTATCTATTTTTGACACACGGTCATTTCAGAGTGTACTGAGAGTCATTGGCGACTATACCAGGCCCAAAATTCAACTCAGAGCATGGCAAGGGAGTGGAGAGGACGGGGCGTAGTAATTTATTGGTGCGGACGCCTGCGTATTACTGTGAGGGAGGTCAAATAGTCGACGAGTGGCCATGTTGCGGCCTGTGAAATGGAAATGAAAAGATGTGCTGAATTTTTGGATTGAGTTAGATCTCGATTATCGCCAACTATTGGCTTAATTACGTTTTTTTATGCGACAAAGATGAATATTAGCGATAAAGGAACAGACTGATTCGGGGTCTAAAAGCGTCCAAATCAATCAATATAACATTCTTTGAGTGCTTCGATCTCAGTCAATACCCGACCGATCATAGTTATAATTGGACGTGCATGAATAAGCATTATCTCAGCTGCAGTCAGCTTCAATGGGCGGCTTAATCGGCTGGAAACTGACCGAGATCGAAGAGCGCAAAGATGTGCTGAAACTTAAGGTACAGACTAGTTTTAGACTGGTACTACAATACCCGCCTTCGCCCTTTTCCTTTCTTTTGCTCGGCCTTTCGCTCAAAGAAGGCTTGTGGGCGAATTAATTTCGCTTCACTTGAGAGAAGTCGCGATGAAGAAGCGGCTGCGTTGTATTTGTATTGGTATTGTGTGTCTCTGTCTCATTCATCGCCATTCTGCAGTGGACAATTTATTGTGCAAACTAATTGGTAGTGGTGTGAATTATAGCGACTTGGTTCCAAATCCTATTGTGAGGATAGGGAGAGAGGGGTCTTGCCATGCAAACGTCCACAACTGCTGGCTCAGAACATTGCACTTGAAGCTGGGTACTTGTACGAAGCCAAATGCCGATGTTCTCTTCAATGTTGTAACAACTTCAGCACGGGTTGTAGGCGTAAGTGCTCTCACTGCGCCACGCAGTTCACTATTGGCGGGGCAAAAGTTTGATGTCGCAATCGTCGATGAAGCAGGACAGATAAGTCAGCCTGCTATATAAGGTGCAATCATGGCGGCTGATTCATTTGTATTGGTTGGAGATCACATGCAACTTCCACCGCTTGTAGTGAGTGAGGTGGCCGACCAAGCTGGTAAGTTTGGATATCTTCTATCTTCCCCGCATGCAATATATCTTGCTCTGGAAGTCCAACTCTCTACTATTGTACCCTGCTTTGCCTGGATATAGCTTACGGTGAGTCCATGCTCATTCATCTCTCGGAAGGATTCCCCAATGCAGTGGCCAAACTGACGATGCAATATCAAATGAACGAGGACATGTGTCATTTTTCCAACGTCGTCGCGTACAAAGGATTGCTCAAGTGTGGCAACGATGAGGTAAAGAATCAGAAGCTCCGATTACCTGTCACTCCCAAACAACAAACATATCCCGGCATGAAGTGGATTGAGAGAGTCGTCAACCCCAAATGTCCCGTCGTATTCCTCGATTGTACGGCCAAGGAGAGTCAGGGCCCGTGAATACTGCAGAGATATCTTTAGTGGAGCAATGCGTGAGAGCGCGATCAGGTTGCCTTCGATTGGTGTTATTACGCCCTTCCGATCTCAGCTGCGTGCTCTAACTCTAAAAAACAGTCTTAATTTGATGAGCAACAGTGGGCTTGAATTGAGCACAATTGATCGGTTTCAAGGAAGAGACACAAATCAGTGGTGATCACTTCTCTTGTTAGGAGCAATGATGAAGGCAAGTCGGGGAGATTGCTACAAGACTTACGCCGTCTCAACGTAGCGTTTTCACGAGCCAAACACAAAATGATTATCATTGGATCTTACTCCACGTTGCATCGATAAAGTGATGTGCTACGGCCCATCTTGGAGTCGTGTCGTGAACGTGGGTGGGTTCAAAATATTCCAGAAGCTATAAATTGAAGTCTTGTTCATGATGCTTGTTGTTGCTGAAGACTGCGGTGCTGTAGCTGTAAAAGTGAGTGCATGGAAAGTTGTGTGCCTTTAGCTTGGACGAGACGCAGAGCTGCTTGCCCCATAGACGATGAAGGAAAGAATCAATAAAGATATAATACTACATTGGTTATTGAATGCTGTCATCCTATATCCATGATGAGATTTTTAAACTATCGAGCGTCCCATTTTGGGACTCTCGATTTTGAGAGTCCCAAAATGGGACGCTCAAGCAATAAAGTAGATAATAAAGCTAAAGAGGCTTCTGTTGCCTTCACCAAGGTCCGATGGGATGGTTCCTAGCTTTTTTTGCTGTGAAAAGCATTTCTTGGCTCTCTACGCTAGCATTTCTGTTGTTTTTTTTGGCTGTCTGGACGTCCCCCCGGCCTTCACTTCGACGCTTGAGAAGGTAGGTAGGTGTCAGCCACAAAAAGATACAGGCACCTCACGCCTCCGAGACCCAAGCAATGTCAAGTACATTACCAGCGGCAGCTAGTGGCTTTGTTTATTGCACTGTAGAAGTTGGATACACGCCGTAGTAATACTGTAATCACATGTAGTGTGTGTGTGTCGGCAGTGTAACATGCCGATGAGAGAAGTGATTAAAGGAGCTTGTAGGGGGGCGGATACAACGAAGAAAGATGGACGGCAACGCCTTTGATTCTGATCTGTACGATGATGAAGATGACATTATTGCCGCTCACGGTCACGACGTCTCAATGGGTGGGTTGCTCGCAGATGAGGAGGAGGAGGATCCGGAGGACTATGTATATGTCAACGATGACTCTACAAATCTTCGTGTTGGCAATGGCAAATGGCCGCCTCCTCTCACACCATGGAATGAACGGTGTGCACACATCATCTACCCTAAGTTAACGTTCAACGAGGGAAGTGACTCTAGCTATGAGCAGGCTAAGAAGGAGGTGAAATACTTTAACGACCGCCTGGGACATGGTGAAGAAGGTGTGAAGAACTTGTTTCGAAAACATTTTGGGAGTAAGAGCGAGTTGTTTTTGAAGTTCCATGAGCACCTTGGCATGGAATACCATGACTTCTGTTGCTTCTGAGCTACATTCTTCATCGAGTGCAAGTTTAGCAAGACGTATAGTACACTTTGTTAAGACAAATACGTCGACACGTCTTCATTTGCCACTGAGGAACAATACTTCTGACGATGAAATGATTGCAATCATCGGCAAGATAGAGGGAGCCAAGCTCGGGAGGAGTAGTGTGCTATATCGTAAACAAATACTCAGCAGTTGGGTAGACTGTACCCGGGTGCAGCGAGTCTCAAGTTTATGACTCTAAAGGAGATGAAGGAGTTTCATCAGAGCCATGGTGGCTTACCAAACATCTCCTGGAGCGGAAGGGTTGACACTGTGCGTCAGAGATTGGCTGTGGCTGGTGCTTTGCACGAAGCGAAGAATGTGGATGGTGTACATGCCCATGCTCAAGATGAAGATGTTTTTACTGGGGAATACGCAGCAATCATTGAACTTCTTGCAAGAAGCTCTTTTATGAAACCACTGCGGAAAGGGAATGATGAGGGGCAAGCCAAATACGCCGCACTGGGTCACCGCGCCGAGAAGCCATTCATGGAAAAAGATTTCGATATTTGTCAGAGGATTTATGGTCAAAATAGTCTAGAAGCTATCTAAGTACTCTCCAGGACTCGTTCGACGTGGCTCTGTCGAAACTGACACTGAAAATGATGAAGAGCAACATCATTTCTTTTTGAGGGACACGGCAGATGGAATTACCATAATATAATGGATTTAGGTGATGATAAAAGGATAGCCGTCCCAATCGAGTGTAAGTGCCGTGCGTCGCCACGAATATTTGCAAAGGAACGAAGTCGTATTGAGACTCTTCATAGAGAGAATGCGTCTGGAAGAGGGATGGGCGTTTCAACTGAGGTTGATATGGATACATACACGGTTGATATGGGTACACACACAGCGTACGCGGTAGAGATGATAGTGGAGTATTCAGATACGCATTTGGAACTTTTCCATAGATGTGTGCCAGACGTTGGTGATCGGTGCATTTTTCTCATTGGCAATGACACATCGCTCATGGCCATGTACATCTTCGTATTTCCAGCTAATAGCTAAGTTCATCGTTGACATGAAAACAGTGTGAAGAACCGGTGGCTTGGTTCTTACTTGATGTACTTCGGTGTCGCTTTCCTCGAGGTAATCAGTGGTGCACGGTAAAAATGACTTTCCGTATCCAACGTTGGCTCATTGTAGGAATACTAACAAGAAGCGCGCTGCCTTTGAGGATTCTATCGACTTGGCGATCGATATGCTGTTGGATGTCGTCAAGGCCCATACGGGCCAGACACTCCTTGAAGCTGCAGCTTGTACCACTGGAGTAGAGAGTACGGAAACACGGCTTCAAAGGGAGCCTTTTACACTTTTGCCGCAGCAGCCTGTGGCACCTGTTCAAGACCAGGAGAGAAGGCCTCGTAGTCGTAGTACAGCAAAGCAGAGGACACCCCAAGCTCCTGGGTTGCCTGCACCTGCAGTTGTGTCTGGACAAACACCAAGGACGATTAAACAGAAACCAGTGCAAACTCATTTAGATCGTTGCAAGCAATGTGTAGGAATCTACTTGGCAAAGGTACAGACTATTGGTGTAGCGGTCGACGGGCAGAAGAAGAGGAAGAAGAAGAAGTAGACGAACGCACTCGACGTTTGTGTGAGCACTGCGGCAAAAGGACTGACAACATCTGCCTTGGATGCCGCCGGTTTGCTGCTTCTCTGCACCATCTGTGAAGAAGACTGACAAGAAACATCCGAAGAACTTCTCAGTCAAAACACCAATCCTAAATCGGAAGACTGGTGCTTTGCGCCGGGTAAAAAGGAGTGAAGATTTGGTCCACGAGACAGCCGTTTGCCAGTGGACTTGCTATCATGCTTTGCATCGTGAGGCATGGGAAACCTATACCGAGAGCAACAAACAGCAGATACTTGCGATGGCAAGGGGAAAAAGATCGGAAGCAAATGAGAAGAAGAAAGAAAGGAGGAGAAGGAAGAAGAAGGGCACGTTGAAGACATCGAAGAGGGAAAGGACGAAGACAATAGCGTAGGAGAAAGCGAAGAAGAAGATGCAGAGAGGACCCAGTCGGGGAGCGGGTCGGGTGAGGAGTCGGATAGCGAGTCAGTCAATGAGTCAGATGAAGAGTCGGATACAGACTCCGATGAAGATGATGAAAATGATCAAAATAATGGTCGCAAGAGAAGCCATCGCAAAATGAGCAAATGATACAATAACAATACGATAATGGGAAGAGAAGCAACATGAGAAGTTCACCGGGCGGGACCGGGACAAAAGATACACGAGAATAGATACATATCACATGAACATAGATATTCATTACATAGAACACAATATATACAGCCTTCGCACACTGACAACCGACCCTCCACACCCCCCACTCATTGTAGCGAAGGTGTAGACGTGCAATGGAAGCATTTTCGGGCCGTCGAGGTCCAAAGAATGCCCATTTTGTAGGTATTCAAAATTCTCATTTTTCCTCGAAAAAAAAAAACACGAAAATCATATCTACAATATCGGTGCCTAGAGACAACTAATGACCAAAATGAAAAAACTGAGCACAAGGCATTGGTCGCACGAATGTATAGAAGACGTCTGTAAACTTTTTTGGGTCATTGCAACAATTATTCAACGAGCGTCCCATTTTGGGACTCTCGAGAAGTAGCAAAAATTTTTCGCAGTTTAAAATCTCATCATGGATATAAGTATATTCGAAACGATTAATATTTGCTTGACGGCAGACGAAACCGTTTGGTACTGATTGATAGCAATTTTTCCTCAAACGTTTGATTGTTGACTCTCCCAACAGGGCGAGCCAACCTGACGTACTTGAAGATTTCTGTTCTCATCAACTAAACGAGTAGGGACTCGGCCAGTCGGCAGGGTAATAGCAACAATAAATGAGCTTGATCCGCAACATCCGCTCCAGCCAGGGCGGAAAGAATCGTAAGCACTCTCAACGCTGCCATATAGATACACATCGTGATCAGGCTTTTGTTGGAGTAACTTCTCGATAATATGATCTAGAGGTGGAAGAAGTACCAATCAATAGGGATCCTTGGGATTTGCTGCTCTTCATGTACCCCATGCTATGATCACCATCCTCACGTGGAGGAGGAGAGGGAGGGGGGACCCCCCTGCCTGTGCGGTGCCAGTTGAGACGATCATTAAAGATATTCTCATTGGTGAAGTGTAAAAGCTGCCAATCGAGTTTCATCTCCCCCCGCTGAAACTGTAGCTTTCGATCAATAATAATAATATGATAAGAGAGAGGTATCGATTTGTCTTGGCTGCCTATATGGGAAGGACAAAAAATGAATCATGGATGGTTAGATAATATTATGTGACGAGGCATTGATAATAGACACAATAATATATATGACCACCACAACCACCGTCAAAAGAGAATCACATGCTGCATAAAATGTTTGAAGGGGGACGTTATCTCGTGATCAAAGGATGATACATTCATGGAGAGTGTCGATACATCCAGGGGTGACGCGCCAGCTGATACACAGCCCACGGAGGGTTGAACAACTCGAACGCCAGCTCGCCCGATCCTCTACACGCACCATGAAGACCACAATATTACACTGAATGTAAGACTTTGAGGCAGACGAGCACTCTACAACCACCAAAGTAGAGGGCGACCTTCCATTCGGCCATTAACTTTTCCAAACAAATTACGATACCATGCTCTTCCCTTCCTCTTCTCTGCTTCTCTTCTCGATTTGCCAACGTGAATATCATAAAATTGGAAGAACTAACCTTTAGTGCTGCCGCCTCTTGCTTGTCCTGTTGTCGTCGCCACCGCCTGCTTGTTGCTTGATATTAAAATTATGAACACATCGTCATGGCCATTTTATGGTGTCATGGTAGGTGAATGAGCGAGAATTGAGAATTCGGAGAGAGCAAAAGATTTGTGCCCACGGGGCTAGATATTCTTCCTCAAACGGGGGCTAAGCCCGATTCCGCTGACAATACAGCAATCTGGGGGAAATAAAGAACGCGCTTTGCCCCCCATCCCCCTACGATACCGTACTTTTACCTCCAAATCCAGCCCACGTACAACTCAGAAGGGGGTCCAAACCCAAGACGAGGCAGATGAAACCGTTCGGTGCTGAATGATACCATGTTAGTGACCCGAGGAGCACCGAGCGGTCAAGATTTCACATACCAACTCTTGTTCTGCAGATTCTGGACGGGAGGCTTGAAAGCGATCCTTGATAGGAACAATGTCGAATACTCAAGGAAAACAATCAAGCACGCTTTGCAACTAAAAGAAGACCTAGAGAAGTTGAATATCAAGAGATCTCAATCATCTAACGTGACTTTAGATATCGAAGCGATGTACCCCTCAATACAAATTGAGCACGTCAAACGAGCAATCGAGTACTTCCTCAGGGATGCATCAGAGGAAGACAAGTGAGTGAGTGAGTTCTTTAGCTTTACCACGCTTAGATCTATGACATAATTCAAAATGATAGATTGGGCTTAACGCTCGCCGTCGAACTATAAAAGGTGTTGTTTCACAAAAGGCTTTTCCCGACATTCAAGTCTGATGCAAATGCTCATGTTGCCATGCATCTGAGCCTTTTCAATCCTCATGCCATTACGCAGTAGAGGACCACAGTTTATAGGATTAGCCGACCTATGATGGTCTTCAATGGGTACTCTTACTCTTTTGCCGTGTCTAGATCTATAGCTATAGGGGACCCATTCTGCACCTACAGGGATAGATCTTTAGACAGAGCTGCAGCTTGACTTGTGGCAGGCCTGGGCCCTCCAAGCTGTTCGTAAAGCCTGACGCGTTCCTTCGTCAACAACTTTACCCGCTGTCTCCTCCAATGCCTCTGAGCTACGTAAAGTAGCTTAGATCATTTCAATCGATGTTTAAAGAGTTCGCACTCTTAAGTTGTTGTTGTTGTTACATGTGTCAAGTACGTCTGTAGTGTTCTTCTAGGAAGTCTCTTGCATTGTTGAAGAGATGAAAGAAGGATTTGGCATCTTCATTTGTCATGTTGGTTCTTGTAGGGTTGTGTTTGTCAGGATGATACAGGCGTGAGAGTCGTCTGAATTTAGCTTTGATATCCATCCATACCGCTCCTCTTACAAGACCAAAGATGCCTAGAGTGAGTCTTTGAGATTGTGGCCTACGCCTTCCGGGTCATATCCTCTACTCTCGCTTTCGTTGTTTCTCGGTGCATCTCTCCGTTCCCTTGGAGGGGAGGGGGGTAAGTTCCTTGGAGGGGAAGGAGGAGGTGGAGGAGCGGAGCTCTGAGTGTTTTGTCGAGTGTTGTACCGGTGGCGATGACCTTCGCTGGGGTTTCCGTCACGTGTAGGTCGTCGAGGTGGTATCTTATCCTGATTGAATGACTAACGAAAGAATCGACGGCTCTAGATCTAGATCGAGAGAGAAACAACATCTGATAAATGCAATCCTACCTTGTGATAGTTGATTGTGAGGCTGGGACGTCAGCGTCAGTTTGCCCGCTATTCACAAATGAAAGCAACACAACCGTTCTTTTCAAGACTGCTCTTTTCAAGAAGAACAATCAGTATTAGCTCTTCTTTTGAGTTGTACATAATCAGAAGCAACGCACCTGCACAGTCACTTACGCAGTAGGTGTGAACATTTCTCTCGTTGAGGTGATCGGACAAGTCGAGTACCGGAATGACACAACAAGTTCAAGTTGCGAGAAATATCTCTGGCTCTGGTTTAGATTGATCTTCACCTGCCGCTGCACCGCTGGCTGGTACAAATGCAGTTTCAAAGCTCCCAGTGAAAAGATTATATTCATTGTTGCCACAATTATATTTCAGGGGACGATCACAATCGGATCCAGGGCCGGGAGGGACTGTACTCGTATTCATACGCTTGTTCATCATGAGCCGCATCTCTCTTCTGTTTGCTGTAACCAAACCAACCCAATTATTCACTCCTCCTTTCTTACGAAGCATCCATATCCACTATGAGTCCCACTGTCAATTCGTGCTCCATGGGGTCGCACGTTTTGCCTTCAAGGACGTTCTGAAACGCAAGAGGTGGCATCCCAGCCCCAGCCCCAGCCCCAGCCCCACCCTCATATTCACATTCACCTTCATGGTGGAACGAGTCGTCGCATCTTACCTACAAACAATGGCAAGACTTCTCTTCTCTACTTCGAAGGGGGCAACGATGAAGAGACTGGTCATCCGAAGATATCTATTGTTGTCAGCAGGACAAGCCCGTAGAATGTGCTGAGTCTGTGTGCTTTGAAAGTAGTAAGGAGGTCAAGATTCTTAAGCGTAAGGTACAGTCTTGTGTGTTGGAAAGGCATTAGCCAATGCTCCTGATGATACTGCATCTATCGTATAAAACGTTGTCATTGTAGCAATGAGCCGCTTGTAGTGGCCCAAAACACTTGCCTACGATAGCATAGAAGCAGATCAGGATTGCATAGACGTGACACATCTATCTCTACAAGCTATGCTATAGCTTGGTAGACGACCTAATGCCGCCAAGTGCTGTGTTACAGTCGAGCAACTAAAATATCGTATCAAGCGTTGTCGCCTCGTGAAATTGCCCCCTACCTCTCTAGAGCTAGAGGCCTAGCTGAGCCTGCCACCGTGCGGACAAACTGAAACTGAATAGTTGCG
The DNA here is from genome assembly GCA_037178625.1 of Skeletonema tropicum. Lineage (NCBI taxonomy): Eukaryota > Bacillariophyta > Thalassiosirophyceae > Thalassiosirales > Thalassiosiraceae > Skeletonema > Skeletonema tropicum. The sequence continues at coordinate 38,529 of JAWZXG010000037.1, forward strand.
TGCTGCCACAGCGGAGAGCGACACGAAGATGAAAGATAGACAGTTGCTTGAGAGCTTCTTCCTGAGATCTTATGATTGAATGGCTAACAAACGAATCTTTCTTTGCGCATGAGCCGCTTCTAGTGACCCATTTAACTTCGTAGTGATAGTGAAAAAGCATGTAAGCGCTGATCAGACGGATTGCACACTTGGAAACGATTCTACAATGTCGTGGCTGATAAGAGAGGTCCAATTGGGGCTGGCCCGCAGCACCACATTCCACCACATCGTATCTATCGTCGGCAATATGCGCATGAGCCGCTTCTAGTAACCCATTAAACTTGGTACGGTTACCGCCTCTCTTTCAGCTGGCGTGTGGCGCCTACAATGCTTCAATATTGCGCGAGCAAGCCAGTTATTAGACGTGGCATTGCGATCAATCCTTGAATGGGGTAGTACATCGCGTCAATAGCTAATGCTGCTGTCTCATGAGATTTCCTTACAGCTCAGCTACATTTGCTTGAGAGTACGCAGACAAGTCGAGTACCGGAATGACACAACAAGTTGAAGTTGCGAGAAGTATCTCTGGGATGGATCAATCTTCACCTGCCGCTGCACCGCTGGCTGGTACAAATGCAGCGACAGATTCACTATGAATTCGAATTGAGCCGGAGCCAATCTCATAATCTCAGCAGATTGAACTCTTCGTGAAAAGCATTGCACTTGGCTCAGCAGCGCAAATAGTGGACCAGTAGACGTAGACGTGTGGAAGGTTTCATCTTCGATCTGCGACATTTAGCTGAGAGGGGAAAACGCTTCTCATTATGATAGAGCCAAACGAGGATCAGCAGCAGCAGGTTGAACTCTTGACATCTTTCATAAGTATGCATCTGGATGACACTGAAGATAGCATAGCCGGACGATGAGACACACAAACACAATACAAATTCAACGCAGCGGCAGCGAGCTTCTTCATATTAGTATTAGACCTTAAGAGCGAAAGGCCGAGCAAAAGCCGAGCAAAAGAAAGGAAGAAGGCGGGTAAAGTGCAATAATGTATCGTATTGTAGGCAGGGGCCAAAATAAAAGGCAACAGGAGAAAAAGAACAACACCAGGGATTCCAACGTGGTCACCCACCGTAGTACTAACCTGGCCCGACAGTGCTTAAAACTTCGCTGAGGGGAACGGTGCGAACACTATAAACTGCATTATATGTACAGTGTATACAGTATGTAAGTGCTTATATAGGCAACAAATTGATCATTGATCGTCGAAGCAAGTAATAAGTAGGTACACTTCTTCGTCATCATGGTACGGCCATTCTCGTCTCTTTGCTTCGCTATTCACAGATGAAAGCAACTACAACCGTTCTTTTCAAGACCGTTCTTTCCAAGAAGAACAATCAGTGTTAGCTCTTCTTTTGAGTCGTACATAATCAGAAGCACTGCACCTCCACAGTCACTTACTTAAGTAGGTGTGAACGTTCTCTAGTTCAAGTGAGCAGACAAGTCGAGTACCGGAATGACACAACAAGTTGAAGTTGCGAGAAGTATCTCTGGGATAGATCAATCTTCACCTGCCGCTGCACCGCTGGCTGGTACAAATGCAGCGACAGATTCACTATGGATTCGAATTGAGCCGGAGCCAATCTCATAATCTCAGCAGATTGAACTCTTCGTGAAAAGCATTGCACTTGGCTCAGCAGCGCAAATAGTGGACCAGTAGACGTAGACGTGTGGAAGGTTTCATCTTCGATCTACGACATATAGCTGAGAGGGGGAAACGCTTCTCATGAAGATGGAACCAAACGAGGATCAGCAGCAGCAGGTTGAACTCTTGACATCTTTCATAAGTATGCATCTGGATGACACTGAAAATAGCATAGCCGGACGATGAGACACACAAACACAATACAAATTCAACGCAGCGGCAGCGAGCTTCTTCATATTAGTATTAGACCTTCAAGAGCGAAAGGCCGAGCAAAAGCCGAGCAAAAGAAAGGAAGAAGGCGGGTAAAGTGCAATAATGTATCGTATTGTAGGCAGGGGCCAAAATAAAAAGCAACAGGAGCAAAAGAACAACACCAGGGATTCCAACGTGGTCCCCCACCGTAGTACTAACCTGGCCCGACAGTACTTAACTTGCTGAGCAGAAGGGAAGCGGTGCGAACACTATAAACTGCAGTATATGTACAGTGTATATATACAGTATGTAAGTGCTTATATAGGCAACAAATTGATCATTGATCGTCGAAGCAAGTAATAAGTAGGTACACTTCTTCGTCACCATGGTACGGCCATTCTCGTCTCTTTGCTTCGCTATTCACAGATGAAAGCAACTACAACCGTTCTTTTCAAGACCGTTCTTTCCAAGAAGAACAATCAGTGTTAGCTCTTCTTTTGAGTCGTACATAATCAGAAGCACTGCACCTCCACAGTCACTTACTTAAGTAGGTGTGAACGTTCTCTAGTTCAAGTGAGCAGACAAGTCGAGTACCGGAATGACACAACAAGTTGAAGTTGCGAGAAGTATCTCTGGGATAGATCAATCTTCACCTGCCGCTGCACCGCTGGCTGGTACAAATGCAGCGACAGATTCACTATGGATTCGAATTGAGCCGGAGCCAATCTCATAATCTCAGCAGATTGAACTCTTCGTGAAAAGCATTGCACTTGGCTCAGCAGCGCAAATAGTGGACCAGTAGACGTAGATAGACGTGTGGAAGGTTTCATCTTCGATCTACGACATATAGCTGAGAGGGGAAAACGCTTCTCATGAAGATGGAGCCAAACGAGGATCAGCAGCAGCAGGTTGAACTCTTGACATCTTTCATAAGTATGCATCTGGATGACACTGAAGATAGCATAGCCGGACGATGAGACACACAAACACAATACAAATTCAACGCAGCGGCAGCGAGCTTCTTCATATTAGTATTAGACCTTCAAGAGCGAAAGGCCGAGCAAAAGCCGAGCAAAAGAAAGGAAGAAGGCGGGTAAAGTGCAATAATGTATCGTATTGTAGGCAGGGGCCAAAATAAAAGGCAACAGGAGCAAAAGAACAACACCAGGGATTCCAACGTGGTCCCCCACCGTAGTACTAACCTGGCCCGACAGTGCTTAAAACTTCGCTGAGCAGACGGGAAACGGTGCTGTCACTGTGGTATGGTCGTTCCTGTCGCATCGGGACCATACTAACACTGTAAACTGCATTATATGTACAGTGTATATATACAGTATGTAAGTGCTTAGGCATCAAATGGATCATTGATCGTCGAAGCAAGTAATAAGTAGGTACGATACTTCTTCATCATGGTACGGCCATTCTCGTCTCTTTGCTTCGCTATTCACAGATGAAAGCAACTACAACCGTTCTTTTTCAAGACCGTTCTTTCCAAGAAGAACAATCAGTATTAGCTCTTCTTTTGAGTCGTACATAATCAGAAGCACTGCACCTCCACAGTCACTTACATACCTAAGTAGGTGTGAACGTTCTCTAGTTCAAGTGAGCAGACAAGTCGAGTACCGGAATGACACAACAAGTTGAAGTTGCGAGAAATATCTCTGGGATGATCAATCTTCACCTCCGCTGCATCGCTGTCTGGTACAAATGCAGCGATAGATTCACTATGGATTCGAATCGAAATCGAGCTGGAGCCAATCTCATAATCTCAGCAGATTGAACTCTTCGTGAAAAGCATTGCACTTGGCTCAGCAGCGCAAATAGTGGACCAGTAGACGTAGATAGACGTGTGGAAGGTTTCATCTTCGATCTACGACATATAGCTGAGAGGGGAAAACGCTTCTCATGAAGATGGAGCCAAACGAGGATCAGCAGCAGCAGGTTGAACTCTTGACATCTTTCATAAAGCGCAAACATCGTTCCAAAACAGCCTATTTCAGCTGGTAAATAGAGTGATTCTTTGTATGACGCATTCGTATATGAGCACCTATGCAGCTGTTGTAATGCGAGTATGAGACTACTGGCACCAAAGCACGGACCTTCAAGCTCAAACCACAAGAATTTTCGGCCACTATCAAGTTCCCTCTGACTGAAACAATAAATACAACAGTGGGCAATGCACAAGTCAAGCAGGTTCCTGTCAACTCCAACACAGCAACAACTGGCCACAAGCTGCAGCTGCAGGGAATGTCAAAAGACATCCTCGTTGTGAATGACTGGAACTATCGATGCGTGAACTGGATATACGTTGTCTTGTCAAGGGTGAGAACACTAGCTGGACTCTACCTAATGAAACCATTGGACCTCGAGCGCAGCTTCAATGTTCCTGAAAATCTCATTCGCTTCGAGCAACGTTTGAAGGACACCAAAGAACGACCAATTCTCGACATGTTAGGTTACCAATCGAATGCAGAGATGGATACAATGCAGTGAAGAGTTTTAGTAATAATCAGAAAGTCCATAACAACAACTAGAGAATACATTAAACATCTCTACTTGATGAACCTTTTGGATCTGTGAAAGCACCTACCCAAAAAACAAATGCTTTATTATGCTCAATTTTATGCAGCAAGAGAATTTCGTGCAGCAAGAACAGAAGCACGAAAGCCGGGAGAAGCTTGCCCTGCCGCCGCACGCCAATAATATAGTCTTCATTCACACAGTCTTGAGTCTTGACCGGCACTCTCCGGCATTACCTGGTATGGTCTTCGGTATAGGAATTTAATTTGTATATACGACGAAATCTGCTCCTGCCAGTATATATGTAGTGGTGGGTCTCCCGTCCGCGTCTCCCCACCGGCTGTATGTAGCCTGGCTGGCCAAATCAATTGTATCATATCATATCTCAATCTTACATAAGTAGGACTCTCACGACCATGAAAGGTTGCTCTCTCGGTGCTTGGTGCGGCATTACATTTTGAAATGATGAGAGTTGCTTTGAAGATGGGGGAAGCCAGGGCTAACACCTAATTTGATTAACTTTTCACTAATTCTTTATCTCACCTTTCAATTCAGACTAGGACATAATGAATAGAAAGACTGCTTTTGTAATCCTTCTTACATTTTACTTATCACACGCACAAGAATAGACACTCACGTTGATCAATAATTTCATCTTCGTCATCGTTGTCCATGTGATGGTCGCCATTTTTGCTCTGCTGTTTGGCGAGCAGTTCGAGAGACGCCATATTTATATAGTTCGAGAGACGCCAATCAAGTTGATGGAGCTAAAGAAGGGGCTCGCATTCCTCGACAACGGTTGTTTGCCTTTGGAGAAGCTCTCAGCCGTAGGCGTAGGCGTAGGGCTGTTATGCCGGTAATCGTGTCTGCTTTCATTCGACTTTCGCAACTGGCTGTGATTATCTGGGCGTTTGTGTATGTACTTCAGAATGCTGGTGTGAAAGATGTTGGAGGATGCCTTACCCATCGAATTTGGTCTCTTATGTTTTAAGGAGGTTGATAAACCTAACATCGCACAAGAGAAAGGTAATGAATTAGTATTAACTGTACGCAGCTTCTTTACTTCTTGGGTAGATGAAATAATAATATAAGCAAATTCTCTACGGAGTATATTTCCTTCCCCAAATCCTTCTCATCACAAAGCCCATCACGATACAAATCTGACAGTCTAAAAATGGGCATCTCACATAATCAGGCAGACAACTCCCGTCTTGCAATCATAAGCTTCACCTGCTGGCACTCCATCTGCAGGAGGAGCAGTGTTTTAGACGGTAGCTGATTCCTCAACAGCTTCAGGCTCCTGAAGGAGCGTTTCACAAACGTCGTCATCACGCTCTGTAGCCTCCATTTCATTCACATCCACCTGTCCACCTGGCCCTTCTTCTTCAGATGCAGCATCACCCGCGATTGGAATTTCAGTGGAAAAGACCTCTGAGACAGACCCAGACGTAGGATTGGAGGCAGACGCTCCAAATACATCTGCTGCAGAAGCTTTTTCAGTAACAGCCATATTCACACCATCTAAAACCTCTTCAGTAGGATTTCCAGAACCAGAAAGGGTGTCAAAAACATTTGCAGCAGAGGCATTTTCAGACGTAGCTGGATTCAATGAACCGAAACCATCTGCCCCAGAGGCATTTTCAGCGGCAGCCACATTCGTTCCACCAAAAACATTTGCAGCAGAAGCTTTTTCAGACGTGGTTGTATTGTTTGCACCGAAGACATCCGCCGCAGAAGCATTTTCAGTACCAACTGAAGTAGAAGAAATGGTCTTTTCTTGCGCAGGAGGGGCACCGAAACCATTTCTAGCTGAGGCTTTTTCAGAAAGAGGTGGATTCGTCGTTCGAAATACGTCTGCCGCTGTAGAAACATTTTCAAACAGAGGTGGATTCGTTGCCTGTTGCTGATTCTGCTGCAACCTCTCCCTCTCTTCAATTCCCAATTGCACCAATGCCCTTGCTGCGTTCGGTTCTTCCGTCGATGCCTTATCCCTATCATTAGATACGGTTGCTACTTCAGGAGATGTGTTTGTGAGGTCACCTTCTGTCGTTTCGTCTACCACAGGTCCCGCCGTCACTACTGATGTCGAAGTCGATGCAAGAAGAGCAGACGCCGAAGAAGGCACATCATCATCCTTACCATCATCCAATACCGGAGTAGGCAATGGACTTGTCGTCAACAAAGAGATGGTTTGCTCTTCAGTAGCTTCAGCAGGTGATGATGCAGTCGTAGGCATATTGGATCATGCTGCAAGTGGTGGCGTTTCGTGCTGGATCGAAGGTTCTTCAACAGTCTTCTCGGGAGTAGCATCGACAGCTGAATCCACTGCCACGCGATCATTCGGCTTCACAATCGCAACATTTTCACTTGAAGAGGCAGCGTCAACAGAAGCAGGAACATTCACTTCTTGCTTCTTTTCCATCATTGCCACCATGGCAGTAGGAGGATGATAATTTCCAATCGCCAAGGGAAAATCATTTACAGTGACGGGAGGCTTTGAAATTCCACTACCATTAGCATTTGCGGTAGATGTAGTAGGAGCGACAGCAGACTCAACCAATGGATCTGAATGTTGAAAGTTGGGATCATGTTCAGTGCATTCAAGGGAGTTCAATTGATGTGATGATTGACGATGAACGATTTCGGGATGTGGCTGTTGAAGCGGTTTTTCTTCTTTGTTTTCTTCGTTATTTCTGAGGGTGTCAACGGCAGCACCCTGGACAGCCACATGGCCCGGTCCCGTCGTAGATGCTACTGCGTTCAACCTATCCTCCCGAGGCATTTCCCACGAACTTTCACCAGTAACATTGTTGTAGTAGTATGTATTACCACTCGCCCAATCTTTGCCCTTGAACCATCCCTCTGGAAGTGGGTCCTCGATACTCTCTCTCTCTGCCGCGATTGGAATTTCAGTGGAAAAGACCTCTGAGGCAGACCCAGACGTAGGATTGGAGGCAGACGCTCCAAATACATCTGCTGCAGAAGCTTTTTCAGTAACAGCCGTATTCACACCACCTAAAACCTCTTCAGTAGGACTTCCAGAACCAGAAAGGGTGCCAACAACATTTGCAGCAGAGGCATTTTCAGACGTAGCTGGATTCAATGAACCGAAACCATCTGCCCCAGAGGCATTTTCAGCGGCAGCCACATTCGTTCCACCAAAAACATTTGCAGCAGAAGCTTTTTCAGACGTGGTTGTATTGTTTGCACCGAAGACATCAGCCGCAGAAGCATTTTCAGTACCAACTGAAGTAGAAGAAATGGTCTTTTCTTGCGCAGGAGGGGCACCGAAACCATTTCCAGCTGAGGCTTTTTCAGAAAGAGGTGGATTCGTCGTTCGAAATACGTCTGCTGCGGCAGACCCAGACGTAGGATTGGAGGCAGACGCTCCAAATACATCTGCTGCAAATGCTTTTTCAGCAACAGCCGTATTCACACCACCTAAAACCTCTTCAGTAGGACTTCCAGAACCAGAAAGGGTGCCAACAACATTTGCAGCAGAGGCATTTTCAGACGTAGCTGGATTCAATGAACCGAAACCATCTGCCCCAGAGGCATTTTCAGCGGCAGCCACATTCGTTCCACCAAAAACATTTGCAGCAGAAGCTTTTTCAGACGTGGTTGTATTGTTTGCACCAAAGACATCCGCTGCAGAAGCATTTTCAGTACCAACTGAAGTAGAAGAAATGGTCTTTTCTTGCGCTGGAGGGGCACCGAAACCATTTCTAGCTGAGGCTTTTTCAGAAAGAGGTGGATTCGTCGTTCGAAATACGTCTGCCGCGGCAGACCCAGACGTAGGATTGGAGGCAGACGCTCCAAATACATCTGCTGCAAATGCTTTTTCAGCAACAGCCGTATTCACACCACCTAAAACCTCTTCAGTAGGACTTCCAGAACCAGAAAGGGTGTCAAAAACATTTGCAGCAGAGGCATTTTCAGACGTAGCTGGATTCAATGAACCGAAACCATCTGCCCCAGAGGCATTTTCAGCGGCAGCCACATTCGTTCCACCAAAAACATTTGCAGCAGAAGCTTTTTCAGACGTGGTTGTATTGTTTGCACCGAAGACATCAGCCGCAGAAGCATTTTCAGTACCAACTGAAGTAGAAGAAATGGTCTTTTCTTGCGCAGGAGGGGCACCGAAACCATTTCTAGCTGAGGCTTTTTCAGAAAGAGGTGGATTCGTCGTTCGAAATACGTCTGCCGCTGTAGAAACATTTTCAAACAGAGGTGGATTCGTTGCCTGTTGCTGATTCTGCTGCAACCTCTCCCTCTCTTCAATTCCCAATTGCACCAATGCCCTTGCTGCGTTCGGTTCTTCCGTCGATGCCTTATCCCTATCATTAGATACGGTTGCTACTTCAGGAGATGTGTTTGTGAGGTCACCTTCTGTCGTTTCGTCTACCACAGGTCCCGCCGCCACTACTGATGTCGAAGTCGATGCAAGAAGAGCAGACGCCGAAGAAGGCACATCATCATCCTTACCATCATCCAATACCGGAGTAGGCAATGGACTTGTCGTCAACAAAGAGATGGTTTGCTCTTCAGTAGCTTCAGCAGGTGATGATGCAGTCGTAGGCATATTGGATGATGCTGCAAGTGGTGGCGTTTCGTGCTGGATCGAAGGTTCTTCAACAGTCTTCTCGGGAGTAGCATCGACAGCTGAATCCACTGCCACGCGATCATTCGGCTTCACAATCGCAACATTTTCACTTGAAGAGGCAGCGTCAACAGAAGCAGGAACATTCACTTCTTGCTTCTTTTCCATCATTGCCACCATGGCAGTAGGAGGATGATAATTTCCAATCGCCAAGGGAAAATCATTTACAGTGACGGGAGGCTTTGAAATTCCACTACCATTAGCATTTGCGGTAGATGTAGTAGGAGCGACAGCAGACTCAACCAATGGATCTGAATGTTGAAAGTTGGGATCATGTTCAGTGCATTCAAGGGAGTTCAATTGATGTGATGATTGACGATGAACGATTTCGGGATGTGGCTGTTGAAGCGGTTTTTCTTCTTTGTTTTCTTCGTTATTTCTGAGGGTGTCAACGGCAGCACCCTGGACAGCCACATGGCCCGGTCCCGTCGTAGATGCTACTGCGTTCAACCTATCCTCCCGAGGCATTTCCCACGAACTTTCACCAGTAACATTGTTGTAGTAGTATGTATTACCACTCGCCCAATCTTTGCCCTTGAACCATCCCTCTGGAAGTGGGTCCTCGATACTCTCTCTCTCTCCCGCGATTGGAATTTCAGTGGAAAAGACCTCTGAGGCAGACCCAGACGTAGGATTGGAGGCAGACGCTCCAAATACATCTGCTGCAGAAGCTTTTTCAGTAACAGCCGTATTCACACCACCTAAAACCTCTTCAGTAGGACTTCCAGAACCAGAAAGGGTGCCAACAACATTTGCAGCAGAGGCATTTTCAGACGTAGCTGGATTCAATGAACCGAAACCATCTGCCCCAGAGGCATTTTCAGCGGCAGCCACATTCGTTCCACCAAAAACATTTGCAGCAGAAGCTTTTTCAGACGTGGTTGTATTGTTTGCACCGAAGACATCAGCCGCAGAAGCATTTTCAGTACCAACTGAAGTAGAAGAAATGGTCTTTTCTTGCGCAGGAGGGGCACCGAAACCATTTCTAGCTGAGGCTTTTTCAGAAAGAGGTGGATTCGTCGTTCGAAATACGTCTGCCGCTGTAGAAACATTTTCAAACAGAGGTGGATTCGTTGCCTGTTGCTGATTCTGCTGCAACCTCTCCCTCTCTTCAATTCCCAATTGCACCAATGCCCTTGCTGCGTTCGGTTCTTCCGTCGATGCCTTATCCCTATCATTAGATACGGTTGCTACTTCAGGAGATGTGTTTGTGAGGTCACCTTCTGTCGTTTCGTCTACCACAGGTCCCGCCGTCACTACTGATGTCGAAGTCGATGCAAGAAGAGCAGACGCCGAAGAAGGCACATCATCATCCTTACCATCATCCAATACCGGAGTAGGCAATGGACTTGTCGTCAACAAAGAGATGGTTTGCTCTTCAGTAGCTTCAGCAGGTGATGATGCAGTCGTAGGCATATTGGATGATGCTGCAAGTGGTGGCGTTTCGTGCTGGATCGAAGGTTCTTCAACAGTCTTCTCGGGAGTAGCATCGACAGCTGAATCCACTGCCACGCGATCATTCGGCTTCACAATCGCAACATTTTCACTTGAAGAGGCAGCGTCAACAGAAGCAGGAACATTCACTTCTTGCTTCTTTTCCATCATTGCCACCATGGCAGTAGGAGGATGATAATTTCCAATCGCCAAGGGAAAATCATTTACAGTGACGGGAGGCTTTGAAATTCCACTACCATTAGCATTTGCGGTAGATGTAGTAGGAGCGACAGCAGACTCAACCAATGGATCTGAATGTTGAAAGTTGGGATCATGTTCAGTGCATTCAAGGGAGTTCAATTGATGTGATGATTGACGATGAACGATTTCGGGATGTGGCTGTTGAAGCGGTTTTTCTTCTTTGTTTTCTTCGTTATTTCTGAGGGTGTCAACGGCAGCACCCTGGACAGCCACATGGCCCGGTCCCGTCGTAGATGCTACTGCGTTCAACCTATCCTCCCGAGGCATTTCCCACGAACTTTCACCAGTAACATTGTTGTAGTAGTATGTATTACCACTCGCCCAATCTTTGCCCTTGAACCATCCCTCTGGAAGTGGGTCCTCGATACTCTCTCTCTCTCCCGCGATTGGAATTTCAGTGGAAAAGACCTCTGAGGCAGACCCAGACGTAGGATTGGAGGCAGACGCTCCAAATACATCTGCTGCAGAAGCTTTTTCAGTAACAGCCGTATTCACACCACCTAAAACCTCTTCAGTAGGACTTCCAGAACCAGAAAGGGTGCCAACAACATTTGCAGCAGAGGCATTTTCAGACGTAGCTGGATTCAATGAACCGAAACCATCTGCCCCAGAGGCATTTTCAGCGGCAGCCACATTCGTTCCACCAAAAACATTTGCAGCAGAAGCTTTTTCAGACGTGGTTGTATTGTTTGCACCGAAGACATCAGCCGCAGAAGCATTTTCAGTACCAACTGAAGTAGAAGAAATGGTCTTTTCTTGCGCAGGAGGGGCACCGAAACCATTTCCAGCTGAGGCTTTTTCAGAAAGAGGTGGATTCGTCGTTCGAAATACGTCTGCTGCGGCAGACCCAGACGTAGGATTGGAGGCAGACGCTCCAAATACATCTGCTGCAAATGCTTTTTCAGCAACAGCCGTATTCACACCACCTAAAACCTCTTCAGTAGGACTTCCAGAACCAGAAAGGGTGCCAACAACATTTGCAGCAGAGGCATTTTCAGACGTAGCTGGATTCAATGAACCGAAACCATCTGCCCCAGAGGCATTTTCAGCGGCAGCCACATTCGTTCCACCAAACACATTTGCAGCAGAAGCTTTTTCAGACGTGGTTGTATTGTTTGCACCGAAGACATCCGCCGCAGAAGCATTTTCAGTACTAACTGAAGTAGAAGAAATGGTCTTTTCTTGCGCTGGAGGGGCACCGAAACCATTTCTAGCTGAGGCTTTTTCAGAAGGAGGTGGATTCGTCGTTCGAAATACGTCTGCCGCGGCAGACCCAGACGTAGGATTGGAGGCAGCTCCAAATACATCTGCTGCAAATGCTTTTTCAGCAACAGCCGTATTCACACCACCTAAAACCTCTTCAGTAGGACTTCCAGAACCAGAAAGGGTGCCAAAAACATTTGCAGCAGAGGCATTTTCAGACGTAGCTGGATTCAATGAACCGAAACCATCTGCCCCAGAGGCATTTTCAGCGGCAGCCACATTCGTTCCACCAAACACATTTGCAGCAGAAGCTTTTTCAGACGTGGTTGTATTGTTTGCACCGAAGACATCCGCCGCAGAAGCATTTTCAGTACTAACTGAAGTAGAAGAAATGGTCTTTTCTTGCGCTGGAGGGGCACCGAAACCATTTCTAGCTGAGGCTTTTTCAGAAGGAGGTGGATTCGTCGTTCGAAATACGTCTGCCGCGGCAGACCCAGACGTAGGATTGGAGGCAGCTCCAAATACATCTGCTGCAAATGCTTTTTCAGCAACAGCCGTATTCACACCACCTAAAACCTCTTCAGTAGGACTTCCAGAACCAGAAAGGGTGCCAAAAACATTTGCAGCAGAGGCATTTTCAGACGTAGCTGGATTCAATGAACCGAAACCATCTGCCCCAGAGGCATTTTCAGCGGCAGCCACATTCGTTCCACCAAACACATTTGCAGCAGAAGCTTTTTCAGACGTGGTTGTATTGTTTGCACCGAAGACATCCGCCGCAGAAGCATTTTCAGTACTAACTGAAGTAGAAGAAATGGTCTTTTCTTGCGCTGGAGGGGCACCGAAACCATTTCTAGCTGAGGCTTTTTCAGAAGGAGGTGGATTCGTCGTTCGAAATACGTCTGCCGCGGCAGACCCAGACGTAGGATTGGAGGCAGCTCCAAATACATCTGCTGCAAATGCTTTTTCAGCAACAGCCGTATTCACACCACCTAAAACCTCTTCAGTAGGACTTCCAGAACCAGAAAGGGTGCCAACAACATTTGCAGCAGAGGCATTTTCAGACGTAGCTGGATTCAATGAACCGAAACCATCTGCCCCAGAGGCATTTTCAGCGGCAGCCACATTCGTTCCACCAAAAACATTTGCAGCAGAAGCTTTTTCAGACGTGGTTGTATTGTTTGCACCGAAGACATCCGCCGCAGAAGCATTTTTAGTACCAACTGAAGTAGAAGAAATGGTCTTTTCTTGCGCAGGAGGGGCACCGAAACCATTTCTAGCTGAGGCTTTTTCAGAAAGAGGTGGATTCGTCGTTCGAAATACGTCTGCCGCTGTAGAAACATTTTCAAACAGAGGTGGATTCGTTGCCTGTTGCTGATTCTGCTGCAACCTCTCCCTCTCTTCAATTCCCAATTGCACCAATGCCCTTGCTGCGTTCGGTTCTTCCGTCGATGCCTTATCCCTATCATTAGATACGGTTGCTACTTCAGGAGATGTGTTTGTGAGGTCACCTTCTGTCGTTTCGTCTACCACAGGTCCCGCCGCCACTACTGATGTCGAAGTCGATGCAAGAAGAGCAGACGCCGAAGAAGGCACATCATCATCCTTACCATCATCCAATACCGGAGTAGGCAATGGACTTGTCGTCAACAAAGAGATGGTTTGCTCTTCAGTAGCTTCAGCAGGTGATGATGCAGTCGTAGGCATATTGGATGATGCTGCAAGTGGTGGCGTTTCGTGCTGGATCGAAGGTTCTTCAACAGTCTTCTCGGGAGTAGCATCGACAGCTGAATCCACTGCCACGCGATCATTCGGCTTCACAATCGCAACATTTTCACTTGAAGAGGCAGCGTCAACAGAAGCAGGAACATTCACTTCTTGCTTCTTTTCCATCATTGCCACCATGGCAGTAGGAGGATGATAATTTCCAATCGCCAAGGGAAAATCATTTACAGTGACGGGAGGCTTTGAAATTCCACTACCATTAGCATTTGCGGTAGATGTAGTAGGAGCGACAGCAGACTCAACCAATGGATCTGAATGTTGAAAGTTGGGATCATGTTCAGTGCATTCAAGGGAGTTCAATTGATGTGATGATTGACGATGAACGATTTCGGGATGTGGCTGTTGAAGCGGTTTTTCTTCTTTGTTTTCTTCGTTATTTCTGAGGGTGTCAACGGCAGCACCCTGGACAGCCACATGGCCCGGTCCCGTCGTAGATGCTACTGCGTTCAACCTATCCTCCCGAGGCATTTCCCACGAACTTTCACCAGTAACATTGTTGTAGTAGTATGTATTACCACTCGCCCAATCTTTGCCCTTGAACCATCCCTCTGGAAGTGGGTCCTCGATACTCTCTCTCTCTCCCGCGATTGGAATTTCAGTGGAAAAGACCTCTGAGGCAGACCCAGACGTAGGATTGGAGGCAGACGCTCCAAATACATCTGCTGCAGAAGCTTTTTCAGTAACAGCCGTATTCACACCACCTAAAACCTCTTCAGTAGGACTTCCAGAACCAGAAAGGGTGCCAACAACATTTGCAGCAGAGGCATTTTCAGACGTAGCTGGATTCAATGAACCGAAACCATCTGCCCCAGAGGCATTTTCAGCGGCAGCCACATTCGTTCCACCAAAAACATTTGCAGCAGAAGCTTTTTCAGACGTGGTTGTATTGTTTGCACCGAAGACATCCGCCGCAGAAGCATTTTCAGTACCAACTGAAGTAGAAGAAATGGTCTTTTCTTGCGCAGGAGGGGCACCGAAACCATTTCTAGCTGAGGCTTTTTCAGAAAGAGGTGGATTCGTCGTTCGAAATACGTCTGCCGCGGCAGACCCAGACGTAGGATTGGAGGCAGACGCTCCAAATACATCTGCTGCAAATGCTTTTTCAGCAACAGCCGTATTCACACCACCTAAAACCTCTTCAGTAGGACTTCCAGAACCAGAAAGGGTGCCAACAACATTTGCAGCAGAGGCATTTTCAGACGTAGCTGGATTCAATGAACCGAAACCATCTGCCCCAGAGGCATTTTCAGCGGCAGCCACATTCGTTCCACCAAAAACATTTGCAGCAGAAGCTTTTTCAGACGTGGTTGTATTGTTTGCACCGAAGACATCCGCTGCAGAAGCATTTTCAGTACCAACTGAAGTAGAAGAAATGGTCTTTTCTTGCGCTGGAGGGGCACCGAAACCATTTCTAGCTGAGGCTTTTTCAGAAAGAGGTGGATTCGTCGTTCGAAATACGTCTGCCGCTGTAGAAACATTTTCAAACAGAGGTGGATTCGTTGCCTGTTGCTGATTCTGCTGCAACCTCTCCCTCTCTTCAATTCCCAATTGCACCAATGCCCTTGCTGCGTTCGGTTCTTCCGTCGATGCCTTATCCCTATCATTAGATACGGTTGCTACTTCAGGAGATGTGTTTGTGAGGTCACCTTCTGTCGTTTCGTCTACCACAGGTCCCGCCGCCACTACTGATGTCGAAGTCGATGCAAGAAGAGCAGACGCCGAAGAAGGCACATCATCATCCTTACCATCATCCAATACCGGAGTAGGCAATGGACTTGTCGTCAACAAAGAGATGGTTTGCTCTTCAGTAGCTTCAGCAGGTGATGATGCAGTCGTAGGCATATTGGATGATGCTGCAAGTGGTGGCGTTTCGTGCTGGATCGAAGGTTCTTCAACAGTCTTCTCGGGAGTAGCATCGACAGCTGAATCCACTGCCACGCGATCATTCGGCTTCACAATCGCAACATTTTCACTTGAAGAGGCAGCGTCAACAGAAGCAGGAACATTCACTTCTTGCTTCTTTTCCATCATTGCCACCATGGCAGTAGGAGGATGATAATTTCCAATCGCCAAGGGAAAATCATTTACAGTGACGGGAGGCTTTGAAATTCCACTACCATTAGCATTTGCGGTAGATGTAGTAGGAGCGACAGCAGACTCAACCAATGGATCTGAATGTTGAAAGTTGGGATCATGTTCAGTGCATTCAAGGGAGTTCAATTGATGTGATGATTGACGATGAACGATTTCGGGATGTGGCTGTTGAAGCGGTTTTTCTTCTTTGTTTTCTTCGTTATTTCTGAGGGTGTCAACGGCAGCACCCTGGACAGCCACATGGCCCGGTCCCGTCGTAGATGCTACTGCGTTCAACCTATCCTCCCGAGGCATTTCCCACGAACTTTCACCAGTAACATTGTTGTAGTAGTATGTATTACCACTCGCCCAATCTTTGCCCTTGAACCATCCCTCTGGAAGTGGGTCCTCGATACTCTCTCTCTCTCCCGCGATTGGAATTTCAGTGGAAAAGACCTCTGAGGCAGACCCAGACGTAGGATTGGAGGCAGACGCTCCAAATACATCTGCTGCAGAAGCTTTTTCAGTAACAGCCGTATTCACACCACCTAAAACCTCTTCAGTAGGACTTCCAGAACCAGAAAGGGTGCCAACAACATTTGCAGCAGAGGCATTTTCAGACGTAGCTGGATTCAATGAACCGAAACCATCTGCCCCAGAGGCATTTTCAGCGGCAGCCACATTCGTTCCACCAAAAATATTTGCAGCAGAAGCTTTTTCAGACGTGGTTGTATTGTTTGCACCGAAGACATCCGCCGCAGAAGCATTTTCAGTACCAACTGAAGTAGAAGAAATGGTCTTTTCTTGCGCAGGAGGGGCACCGAAACCATTTCCAGCTGAGGCTTTTTCAGAAAGAGGTGGATTCGTCGTTCGAAATACGTCTGCCGCGGCAGACCCAGACGTAGGATTGGAGGCAGACGCTCCAAATACATCTGCTGCAGAAGCTTTTTCAGTAACAGCCGTATTCACACCACCTAAAACCTCTTCAGTAGGACTTCCAGAACCAGAAAGGGTGCCAACAACATTTGCAGCAGAGGCATTTTCAGACGTAGCTGGATTCAATGAACCGAAACCATCTGCCCCAGAGGCATTTTCAGCGGCAGCCACATTCGTTCCACCAAAAACATTTGCAGCAGAAGCTTTTTCAGACGTGGTTGTATTGTTTGCACCGAAGACATCCGCTGCAGAAGCATTTTCAGTACCAACTGAAGTAGAAGAAATGGTCTTTTCTTGCGCTGGAGGGGCACCGAAACCATTTCTAGCTGAGGCTTTTTCAGAAAGAGGTGGATTCGTCGTTCGAAATACGTCTGCCGCTGTAGAAACATTTTCAAACAGAGGTGGATTCGTTGCCTGTTGCTGATTCTGCTGCAACCTCTCCCTCTCTTCAATTCCCAATTGCACCAATGCCCTTGCTGCGTTCGGTTCTTCCGTCGATGCCTTATCCCTATCATTAGATACGGTTGCTACTTCAGGAGATGTGTTTGTGAGGTCACCTTCTGTCGTTTCGTCTACCACAGGTCCCGCCGCCACTACTGATGTCGAAGTCGATGCAAGAAGAGCAGACGCCGAAGAAGGCACATCATCATCCTTACCGACATCCAATACCCTAGGAGTATGCAATGGACTTGTTGTCAAAACGTAGGTTTCGGTGTCACCGCTCTTCACGCTGCTCCTATTAGGGGGGGGAGGGACATGAAATCGGGTTGTAGCACGAAGTTTAATCGGAGGGGGCTTACGGAATGGAGAAGAAGTCATCTTTTTTTTCCTTAAGGGGGGAGGAGGAAGTGGAAGAGTGGCCTTTTTTATTGGCAGATTGGGATGAAATCGATTGTGGGTGTTGGTGGTAGCGGTGGTAGGAAATTTTTCAGGTTTCGCAAATGAAGAGATGGTGTGCTCTTCAGTAGCTTCAGCAGGTGATGATGCAGTCGTTGGCATATTGGATGATGCTGCAAGTGGTGGCGTTTCGCGTTGGATCAAAGTTCCTTCAACAGTCGCCTCGGAAGTAGCATCGACAGCTGAATCCACTGCTGCCTCCGATTCACTTGGCTTCATAACATGATTTCCAGAAGCAGAGGTGGTACCGGAAACATCCACCGCAGAAGCATTTTCTGTAGCAGTCACATTCGTTTGACCATCCACATCCGCCGCAGAAGCTTTTTGAGATGCAGCTGGATTCTTTGCACCAAATATGTCTGGCTGTCCGCCTTGAGCGTCTTCAGTTGTCACATCTTCATCAACGGGCTCCACTTCGCCGGAAGCTATGGGCTGTCCACCTTCAGCTTTATCAGCCATAGAAGGAGTTGAGACTTCTACAGCCTCAGAAGCGACACTCTTAGGGCGCTCCCACCTGCTCTCTTCAGTAGTCACATTGAAATAAAAGACCTTACCATTCGGATCATTGAATTCTTTCCAGTCTGCTGGTAAGGTACCAAGTTCATTAGTCTCTTCCTCTACTTGGCCTTCCGCTGAAGCACTTTCGTGATTAGCATTGGCAATGTTGGAACCATCAGCCGTCTCTGTGCCATCATTCACTTGCTCAACATTATCAACAGCTTCAACGTCCTCTTCATCATCATCCTCTTGCTCGCTATCTAATACATATCCATCGATTTGATTACCTGTATCAAAAGATTCCTCGTTCTCCCCCTCCCCCTCCTCCTCGTCCACCTCCACCTCGTCCTCCTCGTCCACCTTCACCTCTTCCTCCTCCTCGTCCTCCTCTTCAATTTCTTCCTCCTCTTCACTTTGCTCAGCCGAGTATTTGGTTCCAAAAACAATATCCACCACGTTCTCCTCAGTTGGATTCTTCGATACGTAAAGTAACTTCAATGATTGCTCAATGTTGTTCTTGACGGTTGTGAATATGATTGCTGGTCCAGATCTGGTGAGGTTATATACCTCTTGCAACAACTCGTTGTTGATCGTCCATTTTTTATCTTTCTGCACGAGGTGGAAATGTGCGTTGATAAGCTGTGATAATTTTTCTTCCTTACTTTGCGGGAGACTTGCCCCCACCTTGATGAATTCAAGGTAATTATCCAGAAATTGTTGGGGCACTTTCAAATACATATCGTTCTCCTTCGTTGTAGAGATAGCAGCAAATAGATTCATGTTATGTGCTTCGACAATGTCTTTCATTTGATTTAGGAAACCATACTCAGCGCCATCGGTCATCGTCAATCCCCGCACAATCTTACTGAATGGAGCGTCAAAATCGAAAAAGTTGCCGTCGGTATCGTCCTCTCGTGGATGTTGCAGAAAAAATCTCTCAAGTATCTCACGCACCACGGCCTCCCGGACGTGGGGGGCATAATCAGATTCTTTGCGCATTGCGTCAATACCTAGCAGTAAATTCAACAAGGGTTTGCTGTTCACCAAAGTTCTGCTGTTGTTGTTGTTGTTGCTGGTGGGGGTGCCAAAGATAGGGAGTTATTGACGTCCGTGAGCGTGGTGTGTGCGTTTTGAGGGAGAAGACTCATTCCCGCCGCCATCAGAGATGTCCGAACAGCTGTCTCTTGCGGATGGCGTCCGGACTCCGACAATATCCAGCCATCCAGCCAGCTTTGAGCTTTGGCCACAACTACGTTCATCATTGGAGCAGTATGCATGAGCGGCCTTGTTGGTCTTGTAGTCCAACCATGGTATTTAAGCTCAGTCTGTTGAATTTCGCCAGGCTGCGTGCATTTTATTGTCTGTGTGGAGAGAGATGGAGAGGGTTGTGATGAGTGGACGACCAAAAATATATACATCGTAATAACAGTCAGAAATAAATGATAATGAATGACACTAGAGCAGCCAGCGATAGGCCCATTGACAGCTCATTGCAGATGAATTTTCTCCTTCATTTGTATGGGCAGTGCAGCCTGCCGCCTCATGGTATCCAGCGGCTTGGCTTATAAATTATATATTGACCGTCAATAGCGAGGCCATCAGCTGTGCACAAGATGAGTCCATCAAGAGCGCAGCGGCCGGGAGACACTGCAGTTCCTATCAGCCGACGGTCATCATCTCTGCTCTCTCCATATTCATATAAAACTGCATGCAAATAAAATTATTATTGTAGCAACACTTACATCAATAGGACGTCCGACAGTGGCTGTGGGTGTTCCCGTAACACCAGTTCCGAGCTCACGTTCATAAACGGCAAGCTCACGCTCGATAGCGGCGGTGGGTGAGGCAACCGGCTCATTAATTGCGGCAGCGGAGGCCATGATGGCCGCAACGATAACTCTTCGTCTTGAGTGCAGAAAACTTTGTTGGGCTTTGTTGAATGTTGAACTACCTCCACCGGAAGACGAAGCGCAGAGAAGGGCGTAAGCGGCACATCATCATCGCAGAAGAGGTCAGAAGACAGAAGATGATGGATGATGGTGATTTTTGATTTTTCAAGTTGGATGGGCGTTGGCGGACAATTTGAGACGGTCATTTTGATACTTCGACACAATTTTTTGAGCTATCCGGCACTCACCTTCTCCACCTTGCATGCAGCGCCATCCAGAAACTGACCGACTTGCCACTTGCGATTTGCGATTTGGCGGAAAGAGGGGTTCCCCTCCCTCGCTCTTTCACCAAAGAGGCAGGCTTCATTCTCGCTCTTTTCCGTTCCCAGTGGAGTACTCCTATACTTAATATTGGCGTGCGGCGGCAGGGCAAGCTTCTCCCGGCTTTCGTGCTTCTGTTTGCTGCACGAAATTCTCTTGCTGCACAAAATTGAGCATAATAAAGCATTTGTTTTTTGGGTAGGTGCTTTCACAGATCCAAAAGGTTCATCAAGTAGAGATGTTTAATGTATTCTCTAGTTGTTGTTATGAACTTTCTGATTACTAAAACTCTTCACTGCATTGTATCGATCTCTGCATTTGATTGGTAACCCAACATGTCGAGAATTGGTCGTTCTTTGGTGTCCTTTAAACGTTGCTCGAAGCGAATGATATTCTGAGGGACATTGAAGCTGCGCTCGAGGTCCAACGGTTTCATTAGGTAGAGTCCAGCTAGTGTTCTCACCCTCGACAAGACAACGTAGATCCAGTTCACGCATCGATAGTTCCAGTCATTGACAATGAGGACGTCTTTTGACATTCCCTGCAGCTTGTGGCCAGTTGTTGCTGTGTTGGAGTTGACAGGAACCTGCTTGACTTGTGCATTGCCCACTGTTGTAGTATTGTTTCAGTCAGAGGGAACTTGATAGTGGCCGAAAATTCTTGTGGTTTGAGCTTGAAGGTCCGTGCTTTGGTGCCAGTAGTCGGGTAGTGCTCGAACTCTACCCACTCCACGTCGTCAACAAAACAGTCCATACCTTCTTTCCATCCCAATTTTTCCACCTCCTCTCCCGCCCATCCTATCTGAGTGTAAATCAGCAGAAGATGTACAGGTTTGCACAAATTGTAACTCCTTACAGGCCGTACATCGTTGCACTGGTTCTTCGTTTGTTATCACGTTGCTTGTCTCAAAGCCACTCATCTCTAAGCGTTGCCCACGTCAACAGCACTACTTTATTGGTGATTCTTTTCTTCCTTCTTCTATGAGATCAATCATGTTGGATTTCCCTTCATTCCCTTCGCGGAATATTGTTGACAGCGCGCTTTCATTCACTACCAGAATGCTTACATATCAGTGAGTGTCCGTATATACCCATAAATTGGTACCCTAATTTTCCGGCTGTCACTCCCCAACGATACGATATTGATATGTCCAAGTCAACAGTCTGAAGTTTATAGCTCCTCATAACACGTCGCAAGAGCAATACCAATCCAAAGAAAAGTCCGAAACTCGCACAAGAATAACGCCAGCGTTTGTGTAGAACGTTGTCTTCATGACTAAACCCAAACCTGTCTCCTGTCATTGCGTTAATCACTGCAAATATCTCTCCCCATGATTCTTCCTTCGCTTCTATCATCTTCTCCGCTAAAATCTCCTCTCCCCACAAGGTTATCCAACTTGATATATTTAACGAGTCATCACAAGATGCGAAAGATGAGGTGATGTGGCTATTTGCGAAGGTATGTCACTTGTGACTTGAACTTGAAGTCGACGTGCGGTTGTCTTGAGCTTTGAGTTGATCATGAAGTTGAAGTTGTTCAGTCCATCTGGAAATCGAACGGAGATAAATCGAACAGAAATGATGTCTCGCAAGGCATTCCCAACAGTGAATCCAATAGAATCATTGCGTCGACAAGTAGTAGTAATACTTGGTTTCCAAGAGTATCCAACGTCAATTTGATGACAAGGTATGAACAACACGAGATGCACAAGATACTTCAAACGCTCCGCATAATCGGCGCAATAAAGTTTACAACTCACAAGATCTCTAAAATCCGAGGTGACACGATCACGTACAATGTAGATTTTGGGCCCATCGATCCACAATGCGTCACGAGCATAGGTGTTGATAGTACGATTGCCAATACCGATGGCCTGTGAAATAGCACCACTTCCCACCCACGAAATAATGATACCATGTCTAAGTTGAGCGGACAAAATTGGAAGGAAACGTGCCTCAGAAGACTTTCCATGTCGGAATTGAATCCAATCAGTACCTGTCAGAGCGAGACCGAATGAATCAAACAACTTGTAAGATATACAAGAAGCATCTCCCCATCAGTGGATGACATGACGAGGTCGATCAGTCCCAGCAAATTGACCATCCTTCAGCATTCTATCAGCAGGCATATAGCAGCGTCGTCGACCCTTGTAGAAATGGCAGCAGCGATCTCCTCCCCATGCTGTAATTTCAAAATCTGCACAGCCACGGAAGATGTTGCAAGCAAAATGAGCTCTGATGGGTACGACGAAATATCACATTGATATTCTCCAACAACCAAATGGCAATAGAAACATTGCAAATGCACAGGCAAGCGTTCCCTATTCATCTCGAAGCATCGAGGCAACTCTAAATTAATAAAGTATTGGACTGTCGCAGGTAATAATTGCTCCCCATCCATCGAAGATGTACAAGATGGTCTCTTAGCGTAGAACATGCCATTATCCGTAGAGGTAGTTTCGTAGCTCACAAGATGATGCAAAAGTATGTAGATGATTTGCAAAGCGATTGGAGTGCAGTTGGATGGAGCAGCTCCCCATGGCAAGAAGATGCGATGAAGTTGAGTACTACTTCCAAAGAGGACACTGGTGATGAACGGCAAAACCAGAAAGGTGTATGTCCATTGGACTCGATGGATGTGACGAATATCTTGTTGCAGACTTCCAATAATCAAATCATCTTGATGAAGGCAGTCCAAGGCAGCGAATATTATGCATGGTCTTCTTGGACAAGAGCTCCCCAATAACCAACGATGCGACACAAGCGGCGATATTGGTCGTACAAACATCATTACCGATGAACAACGAATTAGCATTATCCGCAAAGCACAAGTCAGCGTAGCAAGTAATTCGTGACATGGATGTTGAAGTTCGTTTATGCATGAGAAACCCTCCCCAGAGTAATGCCAGATTGATATCCTCCGCCAATAAGACAGCCTCGTTTGATGCATACTAAGTGCAAGACATGCAAGCAGTGCCTTTCCGAAACAAGAAGACATGATTGAGGTTGATGTCTTCCAGAACGCATAAGAAAAGATGTCTTGTATACTGCAGATGTGCATTTGTACATGATCCAGAACGAAACCAGCGGTAGACAATCCTTGCTGACAGAAGTATGTATCAAAGAACTTGGGACTAGAACAGTCAGTGGCAGTTGACAAGGTCCTGCACTGGAAGTCACGATGCTCAATGGTTGTGAAAAATCACAGCAAGCGAGATGTAAGAACCATCGATCTTACGGAACTTGTGAGTGTTGTGAGCAAATCCATCAACTCTTGAATAACTAGCATCTCGGCAGATATCGCTTCATTATCTATCGTCGCGGATAAAACAATCGTCGAAAGAAGAGGATCTCCCCACACAGCGAGAGAATTGGCATGAAGATGATTAGTGGATGTAGATTGTTGTGTCGATGGAATGATACGATGACGATGAGACAACATAAAACCCCGTTCCATAACATGGAATAGATGTGGATGACTGTTTCACAACATCCATATCAATGGGTGATACATGATAAAAGAACTTCCCTCCGCACCAAATATAGACACGGTATGTTGTGTAGACTTGAGCATGTCAAGAATAGACAGAACTGGGCACACACCCTTATCACGGAATCAAAAAATGTCATCCCCATGAAGTAGTCGGAATCGATCCAGTACATGGCATCCAGCAGCGGTGATACCAGAGCAGACTTGAGTGTAGAAATCCTCTTGAGTATGTTAACTCCACATGAATACAGAGACATTTTCCATAACCCTCCCCATCATTGATACAGGAAGCAGCACCGCAGTTTTGGTGGCATTGCAACAAAGTGACGAAGGCGATAATGTGAAGTCTGAAGGTGCTGCATTATCACCCTCCAGGGTTGGGACCAAGGGCAGTGGGTGTTTGTTTCGTGCTGCCTCATGGGTAACAGCTGCTGTTGACTGCGATCGTGATGGCCCGGTGGTGCAGCACTAGCTGAATAATCTCTCTTACCGTTGGCGTTTATCATCTTGTAGATTAGTGCTCAAATATTATGAGCACTTGGGAGATATCAAAAGTGAAAGTGATCATCATCAAGAGAGTCGACGAAGACCAAGATCAGTCCAACAGGCAAGGTAGTAGTCACAACATTGTTCGGAACCTCATTTCGATGAGATGACTGGTGCAGAGGAACAGCAGCTTGACTCACTCCTTGCTGTTCTTCCTTTGGGAGCATCAAATCCATGCCGAGAACATCCATGTCGAAGTAAAAATTATGAGCCGAGCAAGCATTTTAATGCATAACACAATATCATGATTGGTCTGGAGCAACACAGGCAGAATGCAGTGAAAAATAAGAATCCAGGATCTTTCGATTTGACAGGCAGAAGTATCGTACAATCTCTACAGTGAAAAAAAATTATCCAGGCTATATTTCGATTTGAGGGGCCGAACAGCTGCTACCTTCTTCGAGTCGAAGAGCGCAAGCCCCCCTAACGCCAACCCAATTAAGACTCGGCAAACAAAAATCCTAAGGGATATAATTATATAAACTAGAGTTTGGTAGAGAAAGGTGTTAAAATTATGCTAAACACAAATTTCACCCCACAGTTTTTGTATTTGCCCCAGTCTATTCTCACATTATCCAAAGTTTGAACTAACCAAAAAGCGAGAATGACGCCTCTTTGGTGGGGACGGAACCAGGGCTGTATACCCACTCCGTACCCACCGAAAAAATACCTAGGTATCAGGTATTTTTTGGGTATTGGGTGTAACTATTGCGTACGTACCTGCTCGATTTCAGTATGGGTACTTACCTGATACGTACTTACCTAAGGGTAACTACCTTCTGGGTACTCCTAATCAGGTACAAAAGAGCTCGAAATACCCGTAAAATTGCGAAATTTACCCCTGAAATGACCAAAATTCTTTAGAAAAGTACCCATTCAAGGACCAAACTCGCACCTAACGGGGTCACCTAGGTAATGGGTACGTAACCAAGTAATACGTACCCAGTCGAAAATATGGATGGGTATTACCCAATACGTAGGTACCTACGTTTTTTCGGACTAGGTATACAGCCCTGGACGGAACCCTCTATGTACAAAAAAATCTGGCTACATGAACATAGATGATTCCTACCCATGTACAGCCCACGTACAGAAACGTTACATACAGACCGGCCACGCTACGCTAGCTACGCTCGCTAGAGCTGTCAGATTTCCGCAATAACTCTAAGCTTTGTCGAAGCTTGGATACATATCTCAAAGCCAGGAGTTCAGCAGGCAGCGGAATAATAGACCGGACTACTTATTCCTGACTGCTGCTCGCTCGCTCGCTCAATCACTCTAGAGTGACACCACATACGGTTGGAATTCATAGAAGCTTTGTCGAAGCTTGGATAAGTACGTATGTACTATATATTCCACCCAAAATTCTCCAGTGAAAGTGACACATACGTAAGTACCATATCATCTTACCATTTCTCAAGAGATACAAAGTAGAGAGCTCTCTCTCTCTCTCTCCTCTCTCTAGAGAGAACAAGCGCTTACATAACTCGTGGTAATTGATATAACATCATCCTCAACAATGGACTCTCCTCAAACGAATAAGTGGGTTCAGGATAGATCTCAACAGCCGGAGCTACAAGCTCGTCCCAATCTTCCACAGGTGCTTCTCTTGTTGACAACAGTACAACGTGGTGCAGAGATAGGGGAAACCAAAAGTCCCTTTCTGTAAGCATAAGGTGGAAAATAACATGCTGCGTCATGTGTACTACTTTATAATTCTGAATATACGACAATAGGAGGTGAATTCTGCCAGTCACAGTCATTGTTGATCTATGAATATGTGTTACCATATGGATGTGCTCATCGGCCGGTACATGCCTGTTGTAGTCTGCCATGATTTTTCCTCCAACATCGATTTGATTACCTATGTCAGTATTGCCTTGTCTTCGTGTATACCATATCCACCGTTGCTGGCGTTGTTCCAGCGAAATACGTTGATCTTCGTCAAGAGATGGAGTTATGAGGTAAGCAGCCATGTGGTATGGAAGATACATTGTTGGAGCAGCTGTTTCGGATCCAATGCCACTATTGTGTTGATTCAGTCGCTGACCTAGGTTCTGCGTTTGACCAACATAAGTAAAAGACATGTGGGATATAGATACGTTTATCAAACAGGCCAAGAAGGTATCTGGACGTCACTCATTCGGTAAAGGAAGACGTCGTGCATTGGCAAGAAATTTCTCTTTGCTTCACCATCTTCCTTGCCAACTGTGTATATGTATTGCTCGTCATCCTCAGCTCAGGAGAGGACTGACTACACATACACAGAGGCAGTTTCACTATGTATGCTAGGTATGAATGGATTCGAATTCGAATCGAGCTCGAGCTGGGGCCAATCTGGTAGGTCTCAGCAGATTGAACGCTTTGAGGGAAGCATTGCACTCGGCACTCGGCTCAGCGCAGCGCAAATAGCTATACATATTCTAGTGGACCAGTAGACGCGTGTGGAAGGTTTCATCTTCGATCTACGATGTATAGCTGATAGGGGAAAACGCTTCTCATGAAGATGGAGCCAAAGCAGGATCAGCAGGAGTTGGATGACTGAAGATAAAGATAGACGGACGATGAATGAGACAGAGACACACACTACCAATACAAATACAACGCAGACGCAGCCGCTTCTTCATCGCGACTTCTCTCAAGTGAAGCGAAATTAATTCGCCCACCTTTTTGAGCGAAAGGCCGAGCAAAGAAAGGGAAAGGGCGGGTATCATAAGTAGTGAGTGCATTTTATTATTTGTATCGTACATTTTATCTCTTGTAGGCAGGTAGGGGCCAAATGAAAGGCATAAGGCAAAAGTAGCAAAAGAACGACACCAGGGATTCCAACGTGGTCCCCCACCGTAGTACTAACATGACCCGACAGTGCTTAAGGTCGCGGCATAAGTAGCCAAAATGTTCTGCAAGCGCACCAGATTGCAAAGGTGATACCAGGGATGAATGACAAAAGTCACTTGTTCCATGCCGAGGATGACCAAGAGGACTGTAGACAACTTTCGAGATCGGGAAAGCGAGACAAAAGATGCACCGGTGTCAAAGGAAGCCAGAGTCATTAAATTGTTCGACTGTTAACAATAACACGTAAAATAGATTATTTTCATTCTGTGTGAAAACAGAAACCTCCGTAACCGTAAATGCTACTTTCTTCTGGATAGGCAGTCCTCACTGCGATTACGAGGCAATCAGGAAGTCTTACACGATTTTCCCTGCCACATTGGAATAAATATTGGTCGCATACCTCCAATAAATCATGCATCGTTTCCGACTCTCCGTCATATCTTTTACTTCATCATTTTGTTGCTAGAAAATGACGGATGTATTCAAACTCCTTCCGTGTGAGTATTTCTGGATTCCCCACAATACTGTTGAGCATTTGCTCATGATGCGCCTCCTTTGCATCTGCCTCAATGTTTTGATATTTCTTTTCTAACATGGGAATGTCCTTTGCAACCTGTTCAGTAGATGTCCCAATCCTTGTGGATGATGTTGTTGATAATTATGTCCTACATACCCAACATGGAGACGGGAAGCGGTGCTGTCACTGTGGTATGGTCGTTCTTGTCGCACCGGGACCATACTAACAATATAACCGCATAGTCTGAGTCGAAGGAGCTACTTTTATGTACTGAGAACTTACCGACCGGCAGGCACCAAATTGATCTTTGAAGTTCGAAGTACTTCTTCATCATCATGGCATGCTACCGCCCGAAAAAAATGCGTTCGCATTTAGGTCCCGAGTTGGAACTCGTGAATCCACCATTTTTACTAGCGAACCTCACACAAAACTCCCCACAAAACTACTCACTCCCAACAACCATGTCAACAAACCTACTCCACAGCCTGATAAAGAGTCATGGTAGGATTGTAACACCATCAACCAGCCATTATATAACAGCCCATATTATTAGCTTTCTATAGAGCCACTGGTCAGCATTTCAACTACTATATTCGCCATGCAGTAGTTGCGCAACATTGGACATGTGGCGTCAGGAGGCGATTTTTGTTAGTGATTTTTACATGGTAAAAATGACGAAATCGCTACTATGTTATCTCCACTAGTAATAGATATAAATTGTTCAATTAAGGAATAATCATATTCGGATAGACTTCAGTTTGGCATCCTCAATCGCCGTTTTTGTCGAAGGTCTATTTTTGTGCCTGCTTATAGTGGAGGTACTGACATGGTTGTTTGCTGCTTTTTGTTAGTGTTTGTTACTATTCGCATTTTTTTCCCATTCGCATTTTTTTTGCGCGGTAGCATGGCCATTCTCTTTGCTTCATTGCTTGCCACAACATGATATTGTATTATTTTGATATGAAGGAAAAGCACATCTTCATCTTTCATTCGTCCATCTGGACCTACATAAATACATACTTAGCCCAGATTTAGGGGACAACATGGGCAGTTTTCTGGGCGTTTTTACAAATAGGGGGACAAACTGGCCTTTTTTCTCAAAATAAATGTGTTTTAGTTTGGATGATCACGCGCAATTTGTTGGCTCGCGTTTCTATGCCAGCGCATGCAGTTTTGGTTTTATTTGAGTTCAACTTTGTCCCCTGATTTTCTACGCACTCGTGTACGAGTTCCAAACGTAACGTGCATGCTAAATGCCAAAACACCTCCCCTTCTTCATCCTTCCTCTCGCTGGGCAGCAGAACAAAAACCAGTGCGTGAGAGAATAAGTAGACCAAGCCGAGACCAAGCCGTCAGCCGCCGCATTAGAAATTACACTCCCCAGCCATCATGCCTACTACTGCTAGTAAAAGGGGGGCGCCACACATTGTGCAACAGGGTGCATTGTGGCACCACCTATTTCCTCAATTTGTCTTCGTGCTAGTTGGACTTCGCCCGGCATGTTGAACCGCTACATCAAGATTGCCGATGCTGGTGATGAACACGTTGGAAAGGTGGTTTGTGGTAGGGATAGACTGGGTGTTGGTTTTGCGGAGTCACAGCCATACTTCGATTTCAGTGACTTTGACGGAGCAGAATATGCCGCCCGGCATGCTGCTGTAAATGCTTGGATTAAGGCTCGTATGCCCGTGGAGGCACGCTCAAATGAGGCTGTATTTTTACTGTTTAAGGCATGCATTGCATCGCTTGTGTATCACAAGAAGAAGGGGAACCTTGACTCAATGCATTCAAATTGTCCACTGCGCACAAGCATTTTCTGGATCGAGGATGTTCCATTCGCTGATTGTGTGACAACAAAGTATCCTTGGAACAAGACAGATGACACGCCAGAGCTTACTGGTATACCTCCAGATGTTGCTTTGTTGGTAGAGGTGCAGAGCTTGAAGGAAGAGCTAGCCAAGATGAAAGAGGATCTCAAGGATGGTGTGGATAAGGCTGCGGTCACCCCGTTGGTCAAAGAGGCGCTTGCAAAGAAGCGAAGAGAGGAGATGCTTCAGCAGCGGAAGTGGTCGATGGGGGTGAGTTCTGAAGGCATTTTGACTCCTCTTCCTCCAGATTTTACTTTTCCCCAGATGAACATGAACGGATTGATCACCAACACCAAGTGGTTTCTTGGGGATAAAAAGAACAACATACCGTATCGACTCCTCCACGCTAACAATAATTTCATCGAATACGTTAAAAATGGAAAGAGGGACATCTCGAAGATGGGTAAAGTAATGGAGAAGGTAAAGCACTTTGGAATGACAGTGGATGCTTGGCCGTCGGATGGTAAGTGGGATGGTAGCAAGGTGGCGACGCTGTACTCGAAAGTTTGGCCTCTTTTAGATCCGTACCTCGTAACGCAAGGGAAGCACGGAGCAAAGAGCGCGGCAAAAAGTCGTAGGGAGCAGAACAGTTGGAGAACATGCTACAACAAAATGGTGGATAGAGGATTGTTGAAGGGTGGCAAGAAGCGTAAGGCGAAAAAGACAAACAATGCACCGGTAGAACCCCAACAGAAGAAGAGGAAGCAAGAATATTTAGTTTAATATAATATATGTGAATTTGTTCGTTCCGTTTGATATAATATTGATCGATATTGACTTTCATTCCAATCTTTTCCTGCATTATGCGTGTGGGTTTTTCAGTAGGGTTATTGGTGGGAGCCCTTTTCCTGCATTATGTTGTGTGGGTTTTTCAGTAGGGTTCGCGGTGGGTTGGGCTCCCTCCTGGTTTTGTCTCCCCATTTTGAAGATGTCTGTACTTCACCCGTCAAGGTCCCTTTTGTCCCCTTATTCTCATGTAGACGGACGATGAGTTTTTTCTGAAGGAAGGATTCGATGAAACAGCCCCGTCTTGTCCAGGTACAGTTCTGATGTGGCACTATACGGTACCTCAGGAGATGTGTTTGTGAGGTCACCTTCTGTCGTTTCGTCTACCACAGGTCCCGCCGCCACTACTGATGTCGAAGTCGATGCAAGAAGAGCAGACGCCGAAGAAGGCACATCATCATCCTTACCATCATCCAATACCGGAGTAGGCAATGGACTTGTCGTCAACAAAGAGATGGTTTGCTCTTCAGTAGCTTCAGCAGGTGATGATGCAGTCGTAGGCATATTGGATGATGCTGCAAGTGGTGGCGTTTCGTGCTGGATCGAAGGTTCTTCAACAGTCTTCTCGGGAGTAGCATCGACAGCTGAATCCACTGCCACGCGATCATTCGGCTTCACAATCGCAACATTTTCACTTGAAGAGGCAGCGTCAACAGAAGCAGGAACATTCACTTCTTGCTTCTTTTCCATCATTGCCACCATGGCAGTAGGAGGATGATAATTTCCAATCGCCAAGGGAAAATCATTTACAGTGACGGGAGGCTTTGAAATTCCACTACCATTAGCATTTGCGGTAGATGTAGTAGGAGCGACAGCAGACTCAACCAATGGATCTGAATGTTGAAAGTTGGGATCATGTTCAGTGCATTCAAGGGAGTTCAATTGATGTGATGATTGACGATGAACGATTTCGGGATGTGGCTGTTGAAGCGGTTTTTCTTCTTTGTTTTCTTCGTTATTTCTGAGGGTGTCAACGGCAGCACCCTGGACAGCCACATGGCCCGGTCCCGTCGTAGATGCTACTGCGTTCAACCTATCCTCCCGAGGCATTTCCCACGAACTTTCACCAGTAACATTGTTGTAGTAGTATGTATTACCACTCGCCCAATCTTTGCCCTTGAACCATCCCTCTGGAAGTGGGTCCTCGATACTCTCTCTCTCTCCCGCGATTGGAATTTCAGTGGAAAAGACCTCTGAGGCAGACCCAGACGTAGGATTGGAGGCAGACGCTCCAAATACATCTGCTGCAGAAGCTTTTTCAGTAACAGCCGTATTCACACCACCTAAAACCTCTTCAGTAGGACTTCCAGAACCAGAAAGGGTGCCAACAACATTTGCAGCAGAGGCATTTTCAGACGTAGCTGGATTCAATGAACCGAAACCATCTGCCCCAGAGGCATTTTCAGCGGCAGCCACATTCGTTCCACCAAAAACATTTGCAGCAGAAGCTTTTTCAGACGTGGTTGTATTGTTTGCACCGAAGACATCAGCCGCAGAAGCATTTTCAGTACCAACTGAAGTAGAAGAAATGGTCTTTTCTTGCGCAGGAGGGGCACCGAAACCATTTCCAGCTGAGGCTTTTTCAGAAAGAGGTGGATTCGTCGTTCGAAATACGTCTGCTGCGGCAGACCCAGACGTAGGATTGGAGGCAGACGCTCCAAATACATCTGCTGCAAATGCTTTTTCAGCAACAGCCGTATTCACACCACCTAAAACCTCTTCAGTAGGACTTCCAGAACCAGAAAGGGTGCCAACAACATTTGCAGCAGAGGCATTTTCAGACGTAGCTGGATTCAATGAACCGAAACCATCTGCCCCAGAGGCATTTTCAGCGGCAGCCACATTCGTTCCACCAAACACATTTGCAGCAGAAGCTTTTTCAGACGTGGTTGTATTGTTTGCACCGAAGACATCCGCCGCAGAAGCATTTTCAGTACTAACTGAAGTAGAAGAAATGGTCTTTTCTTGCGCTGGAGGGGCACCGAAACCATTTCTAGCTGAGGCTTTTTCAGAAGGAGGTGGATTCGTCGTTCGAAATACGTCTGCCGCGGCAGACCCAGACGTAGGATTGGAGGCAGCTCCAAATACATCTGCTGCAAATGCTTTTTCAGCAACAGCCGTATTCACACCACCTAAAACCTCTTCAGTAGGACTTCCAGAACCAGAAAGGGTGCCAAAAACATTTGCAGCAGAGGCATTTTCAGACGTAGCTGGATTCAATGAACCGAAACCATCTGCCCCAGAGGCATTTTCAGCGGCAGCCACATTCGTTCCACCAAACACATTTGCAGCAGAAGCTTTTTCAGACGTGGTTGTATTGTTTGCACCGAAGACATCCGCCGCAGAAGCATTTTCAGTACTAACTGAAGTAGAAGAAATGGTCTTTTCTTGCGCTGGAGGGGCACCGAAACCATTTCTAGCTGAGGCTTTTTCAGAAGGAGGTGGATTCGTCGTTCGAAATACGTCTGCCGCGGCAGACCCAGACGTAGGATTGGAGGCAGCTCCAAATACATCTGCTGCAAATGCTTTTTCAGCAACAGCCGTATTCACACCACCTAAAACCTCTTCAGTAGGACTTCCAGAACCAGAAAGGGTGCCAACAACATTTGCAGCAGAGGCATTTTCAGACGTAGCTGGATTCAATGAACCGAAACCATCTGCCCCAGAGGCATTTTCAGCGGCAGCCACATTCGTTCCACCAAAAACATTTGCAGCAGAAGCTTTTTCAGACGTGGTTGTATTGTTTGCACCGAAGACATCCGCCGCAGAAGCATTTTTAGTACCAACTGAAGTAGAAGAAATGGTCTTTTCTTGCGCAGGAGGGGCACCGAAACCATTTCTAGCTGAGGCTTTTTCAGAAAGAGGTGGATTCGTCGTTCGAAATACGTCTGCTGCTGTAGAAACATTTTCAAACAGAGGTGGATTCGTTGCCTGTTGCTGATTCTGCTGCAACCTCTCCCTCTCTTCAATTCCCAATTGCACCAATGCCCTTGCTGCGTTCGGTTCTTCCGTCGATGCCTTATCCCTATCATTAGATACGGTTGCTACTTCAGGAGATGTGTTTGTGAGGTCACCTTCTGTCGTTTCGTCTACCACAGGTCCCGCCGCCACTACTGATGTCGAAGTCGATGCAAGAAGAGCAGACGCCGAAGAAGGCACATCATCATCCTTACCATCATCCAATACCGGAGTAGGCAATGGACTTGTCGTCAACAAAGAGATGGTTTGCTCTTCAGTAGCTTCAGCAGGTGATGATGCAGTCGTAGGCATATTGGATGATGCTGCAAGTGGTGGCGTTTCGTGCTGGATCGAAGGTTCTTCAACAGTCTTCTCGGGAGTAGCATCGACAGCTGAATCCACTGCCACGCGATCATTCGGCTTCACAATCGCAACATTTTCACTTGAAGAGGCAGCGTCAACAGAAGCAGGAACATTCACTTCTTGCTTCTTTTCCATCATTGCCACCATGGCAGTAGGAGGATGATAATTTCCAATCGCCAAGGGAAAATCATTTACAGTGACGGGAGGCTTTGAAATTCCACTACCATTAGCATTTGCGGTAGATGTAGTAGGAGCGACAGCAGACTCAACCAATGGATCTGAATGTTGAAAGTTGGGATCATGTTCAGTGCATTCAAGGGAGTTCAATTGATGTGATGATTGACGATGAACGATTTCGGGATGTGGCTGTTGAAGCGGTTTTTCTTCTTTGTTTTCTTCGTTATTTCTGAGGGTGTCAACGGCAGCACCCTGGACAGCCACATGGCCCGGTCCCGTCGTAGATGCTACTGCGTTCAACCTATCCTCCCGAGGCATTTCCCACGAACTTTCACCAGTAACATTGTTGTAGTAGTATGTATTACCACTCGCCCAATCTTTGCCCTTGAACCATCCCTCTGGAAGTGGGTCCTCGATACTCTCTCTCTCTCCCGCGATTGGAATTTCAGTGGAAAAGACCTCTGAGGCAGACCCAGACGTAGGATTGGAGGCAGACGCTCCAAATACATCTGCTGCAGAAGCTTTTTCAGTAACAGCCGTATTCACACCACCTAAAACCTCTTCAGTAGGACTTCCAGAACCAGAAAGGGTGCCAACAACATTTGCAGCAGAGGCATTTTCAGACGTAGCTGGATTCAATGAACCGAAACCATCTGCCCCAGAGGCATTTTCAGCGGCAGCCACATTCGTTCCACCAAAAACATTTGCAGCAGAAGCTTTTTCAGACGTGGTTGTATTGTTTGCACCGAAGACATCAGCCGCAGAAGCATTTTCAGTACCAACTGAAGTAGAAGAAATGGTCTTTTCTTGCGCAGGAGGGGCACCGAAACCATTTCCAGCTGAGGCTTTTTCAGAAAGAGGTGGATTCGTCGTTCGAAATACGTCTGCCGCGGCAGACCCAGACGTAGGATTGGAGGCAGACGCTCCAAATACATCTGCTGCAAATGCTTTTTCAGCAACAGCCGTATTCACACCACCTAAAACCTCTTCAGTAGGACTTCCAGAACCAGAAAGGGTGCCAACAACATTTGCAGCAGAGGCATTTTCAGACGTAGCTGGATTCAATGAACCGAAACCATCTGCCCCAGAGGCATTTTCAGCGGCAGCCACATTCGTTCCACCAAACACATTTGCAGCAGAAGCTTTTTCAGACGTGGTTGTATTGTTTGCACCGAAGACATCCGCCGCAGAAGCATTTTCAGTACTAACTGAAGTAGAAGAAATGGTCTTTTCTTGCGCAGGAGGGGCACCGAAACCATTTCTAGCTGAGGCTTTTTCAGAAGGAGGTGGATTCGTCGTTCGAAATACGTCTGCCGCGGCAGACCCAGACGTAGGATTGGAGGCAGCTCCAAATACATCTGCTGCAAATGCTTTTTCAGCAACAGCCGTATTCACACCACCTAAAACCTCTTCAGTAGGACTTCCAGAACCAGAAAGGGTGCCAAAAACATTTGCAGCAGAGGCATTTTCAGACGTAGCTGGATTCAATGAACCGAAACCATCTGCCCCAGAGGCATTTTCAGCGGCAGCCACATTCGTTCCACCAAACACATTTGCAGCAGAAGCTTTTTCAGACGTGGTTGTATTGTTTGCACCGAAGACATCCGCCGCAGAAGCATTTTCAGTACTAACTGAAGTAGAAGAAATGGTCTTTTCTTGCGCTGGAGGGGCACCGAAACCATTTCTAGCTGAGGCTTTTTCAGAAGGAGGTGGATTCGTCGTTCGAAATACGTCTGCCGCGGCAGACCCAGACGTAGGATTGGAGGCAGCTCCAAATACATCTGCTGCAAATGCTTTTTCAGCAACAGCCGTATTCACACCACCTAAAACCTCTTCAGTAGGACTTCCAGAACCAGAAAGGGTGCCAACAACATTTGCAGCAGAGGCATTTTCAGACGTAGCTGGATTCAATGAACCGAAACCATCTGCCCCAGAGGCATTTTCAGCGGCAGCCACATTCGTTCCACCAAAAACATTTGCAGCAGAAGCTTTTTCAGACGTGGTTGTATTGTTTGCACCGAAGACATCCGCCGCAGAAGCATTTTTAGTACCAACTGAAGTAGAAGAAATGGTCTTTTCTTGCGCAGGAGGGGCACCGAAACCATTTCTAGCTGAGGCTTTTTCAGAAAGAGGTGGATTCGTCGTTCGAAATACGTCTGCCGCTGTAGAAACATTTTCAAACAGAGGTGGATTCGTTGCCTGTTGCTGATTCTGCTGCAACCTCTCCCTCTCTTCAATTCCCAATTGCACCAATGCCCTTGCTGCGTTCGGTTCTTCCGTCGATGCCTTATCCCTATCATTAGATACGGTTGCTACTTCAGGAGATGTGTTTGTGAGGTCACCTTCTGTCGTTTCGTCTACCACAGGTCCCGCCGCCACTACTGATGTCGAAGTCGATGCAAGAAGAGCAGACGCCGAAGAAGGCACATCATCATCCTTACCATCATCCAATACCGGAGTAGGCAATGGACTTGTCGTCAACAAAGAGATGGTTTGCTCTTCAGTAGCTTCAGCAGGTGATGATGCAGTCGTAGGCATATTGGATGATGCTGCAAGTGGTGGCGTTTCGTGCTGGATCGAAGGTTCTTCAACAGTCTTCTCGGGAGTAGCATCGACAGCTGAATCCACTGCCACGCGATCATTCGGCTTCACAATCGCAACATTTTCACTTGAAGAGGCAGCGTCAACAGAAGCAGGAACATTCACTTCTTGCTTCTTTTCCATCATTGCCACCATGGCAGTAGGAGGATGATAATTTCCAATCGCCAAGGGAAAATCATTTACAGTGACGGGAGGCTTTGAAATTCCACTACCATTAGCATTTGCGGTAGATGTAGTAGGAGCGACAGCAGACTCAACCAATGGATCTGAATGTTGAAAGTTGGGATCATGTTCAGTGCATTCAAGGGAGTTCAATTGATGTGATGATTGACGATGAACGATTTCGGGATGTGGCTGTTGAAGCGGTTTTTCTTCTTTGTTTTCTTCGTTATTTCTGAGGGTGTCAACGGCAGCACCCTGGACAGCCACATGGCCCGGTCCCGTCGTAGATGATACTGCGTTCAACCTATCCTCCCGAGGCATTTCCCACGAACTTTCACCAGTAACATTGTTGTAGTAGTATGTATTACCACTCGCCCAATCTTTGCCCTTGAACCATCCCTCTGGAAGTGGGTCCTCGATACTCTCTCTCTCTCCCGCGATTGGAATTTCAGTGGAAAAGACCTCTGAGGCAGACCCAGACGTAGGATTGGAGGCAGACGCTCCAAATACATCTGCTGCAGAAGCTTTTTCAGTAACAGCCGTATTCACACCACCTAAAACCTCTTCAGTAGGACTTCCAGAACCAGAAAGGGTGCCAACAACATTTGCAGCAGAGGCATTTTCAGACGTAGCTGGATTCAATGAACCGAAACCATCTGCCCCAGAGGCATTTTCAGCGGC
This sequence comes from Skeletonema tropicum, assembly GCA_037178625.1. Classification (NCBI taxonomy): domain Eukaryota; phylum Bacillariophyta; class Thalassiosirophyceae; order Thalassiosirales; family Thalassiosiraceae; genus Skeletonema; species Skeletonema tropicum. Next base: position 75,874 of record JAWZXG010000037.1, read on the forward strand.
AGCCACATTCGTTCCACCAAAAACATTTGCAGCAGAAGCTTTTTCAGACGTGGTTGTATTGTTTGCACCGAAGACATCCGCCGCAGAAGCATTTTCAGTACCAACTGAAGTAGAAGAAATGGTCTTTTCTTGCGCAGGAGGGGCACCGAAACCATTTCCAGCTGAGGCTTTTTCAGAAAGAGGTGGATTCGTCGTTCGAAATACGTCTGCCGCGGCAGACCCAGACGTAGGATTGGAGGCAGACGCTCCAAATACATCTGCTGCAAATGCTTTTTCAGCAACAGCCGTATTCACACCACCTAAAACCTCTTCAGTAGGACTTCCAGAACCAGAAAGGGTGCCAACAACATTTGCAGCAGAGGCATTTTCAGACGTAGCTGGATTCAATGAACCGAAACCATCTGCCCCAGAGGCATTTTCAGCGGCAGCCACATTCGTTCCACCAAAAACATTTGCAGCAGAAGCTTTTTCAGACGTGGTTGTATTGTTTGCACCGAAGACATCCGCTGCAGAAGCATTTTCAGTACCAACTGAAGTAGAAGAAATGGTCTTTTCTTGCGCTGGAGGGGCACCGAAACCATTTCTAGCTGAGGCTTTTTCAGAAAGAGGTGGATTCGTCGTTCGAAATACGTCTGCCGCTGTAGAAACATTTTCAAACAGAGGTGGATTCGTTGCCTGTTGCTGATTCTGCTGCAACCTCTCCCTCTCTTCAATTCCCAATTGCACCAATGCCCTTGCTGCGTTCGGTTCTTCCGTCGATGCCTTATCCCTATCATTAGATACGGTTGCTACTTCAGGAGATGTGTTTGTGAGGTCACCTTCTGTCGTTTCGTCTACCACAGGTCCCGCCGCCACTACTGATGTCGAAGTCGATGCAAGAAGAGCAGACGCCGAAGAAGGCACATCATCATCCTTACCATCATCCAATACCGGAGTAGGCAATGGACTTGTCGTCAACAAAGAGATGGTTTGCTCTTCAGTAGCTTCAGCAGGTGATGATGCAGTCGTAGGCATATTGGATGATGCTGCAAGTGGTGGCGTTTCGTGCTGGATCGAAGGTTCTTCAACAGTCTTCTCGGGAGTAGCATCGACAGCTGAATCCACTGCCAAGCGATCATTCGGCTTCACAATCGCAACATTTTCACTTGAAGAGGCAGCGTCAACAGAAGCAGGAACATTCACTTCTTGCTTCTTTTCCATCATTGCCACCATGGCAGTAGGAGGATGATAATTTCCAATCGCCAAGGGAAAATCATTTACAGTGACGGGAGGCTTTGAAATTCCACTACCATTAGCATTTGCGGTAGATGTAGTAGGAGCGACAGCAGACTCAACCAATGGATCTGAATGTTGAAAGTTGGGATCATGTTCAGTGCATTCAAGGGAGTTCAATTGATGTGATGATTGACGATGAACGATTTCGGGATGTGGCTGTTGAAGCGGTTTTTCTTCTTTGTTTTCTTCGTTATTTCTGAGGGTGTCAACGGCAGCACCCTGGACAGCCACATGGCCCGGTCCCGTCGTAGATGCTACTGCGTTCAACCTATCCTCCCGAGGCATTTCCCACGAACTTTCACCAGTAACATTGTTGTAGTAGTATGTATTACCACTCGCCCAATCTTTGCCCTTGAACCATCCCTCTGGAAGTGGGTCCTCGATACTCTCTCTCTCTCCCGCGATTGGAATTTCAGTGGAAAAGACCTCTGAGGCAGACCCAGACGTAGGATTGGAGGCAGACGCTCCAAATACATCTGCTGCAGAAGCTTTTTCAGTAACAGCCGTATTCACACCACCTAAAACCTCTTCAGTAGGACTTCCAGAACCAGAAAGGGTGCCAACAACATTTGCAGCAGAGGCATTTTCAGACGTAGCTGGATTCAATGAACCGAAACCATCTGCCCCAGAGGCATTTTCAGCGGCAGCCACATTCGTTCCACCAAAAACATTTGCAGCAGAAGCTTTTTCAGACGTGGTTGTATTGTTTGCACCGAAGACATCAGCCGCAGAAGCATTTTCAGTACCAACTGAAGTAGAAGAAATGGTCTTTTCTTGCGCAGGAGGGGCACCGAAACCATTTCCAGCTGAGGCTTTTTCAGAAAGAGGTGGATTCGTCGTTCGAAATACGTCTGCTGCGGCAGACCCAGACGTAGGATTGGAGGCAGACGCTCCAAATACATCTGCTGCAAATGCTTTTTCAGCAACAGCCGTATTCACACCACCTAAAACCTCTTCAGTAGGACTTCCAGAACCAGAAAGGGTGCCAACAACATTTGCAGCAGAGGCATTTTCAGACGTAGCTGGATTCAATGAACCGAAACCATCTGCCCCAGAGGCATTTTCAGCGGCAGCCACATTCGTTCCACCAAAAACATTTGCAGCAGAAGCTTTTTCAGACGTGGTTGTATTGTTTGCACCGAAGACATCAGCCGCAGAAGCATTTTCAGTACCAACTGAAGTAGAAGAAATGGTCTTTTCTTGCGCAGGAGGGGCACCGAAACCATTTCCAGCTGAGGCTTTTTCAGAAAGAGGTGGATTCGTCGTTCGAAATACGTCTGCTGCGGCAGACCCAGACGTAGGATTGGAGGCAGACGCTCCAAATACATCTGCTGCAAATGCTTTTTCAGCAACAGCCGTATTCACACCACCTAAAACCTCTTCAGTAGGACTTCCAGAACCAGAAAGGGTGCCAACAACATTTGCAGCAGAGGCATTTTCAGACGTAGCTGGATTCAATGAACCGAAACCATCTGCCCCAGAGGCATTTTCAGCGGCAGCCACATTCGTTCCACCAAACACATTTGCAGCAGAAGCTTTTTCAGACGTGGTTGTATTGTTTGCACCGAAGACATCCGCCGCAGAAGCATTTTCAGTACTAACTGAAGTAGAAGAAATGGTCTTTTCTTGCGCTGGAGGGGCACCGAAACCATTTCTAGCTGAGGCTTTTTCAGAAGGAGGTGGATTCGTCGTTCGAAATACGTCTGCCGCGGCAGACCCAGACGTAGGATTGGAGGCAGCTCCAAATACATCTGCTGCAAATGCTTTTTCAGCAACAGCCGTATTCACACCACCTAAAACCTCTTCAGTAGGACTTCCAGAACCAGAAAGGGTGCCAAAAACATTTGCAGCAGAGGCATTTTCAGACGTAGCTGGATTCAATGAACCGAAACCATCTGCCCCAGAGGCATTTTCAGCGGCAGCCACATTCGTTCCACCAAACACATTTGCAGCAGAAGCTTTTTCAGACGTGGTTGTATTGTTTGCACCGAAGACATCCGCCGCAGAAGCATTTTCAGTACTAACTGAAGTAGAAGAAATGGTCTTTTCTTGCGCTGGAGGGGCACCGAAACCATTTCTAGCTGAGTCTTTTTCAGAAGGAGGTGGATTCGTCGTTCGAAATACGTCTGCCGCGGCAGACCCAGACGTAGGATTGGAGGCAGCTCCAAATACATCTGCTGCAAATGCTTTTTCAGCAACAGCCGTATTCACACCACCTAAAACCTCTTCAGTAGGACTTCCAGAACCAGAAAGGGTGCCAACAACATTTGCAGCAGAGGCATTTTCAGACGTAGCTGGATTCAATGAACCGAAACCATCTGCCCCAGAGGCATTTTCAGCGGCAGCCACATTCGTTCCACCAAAAACATTTGCAGCAGAAGCTTTTTCAGACGTGGTTGTATTGTTTGCACCGAAGACATCCGCCGCAGAAGCATTTTTAGTACCAACTGAAGTAGAAGAAATGGTCTTTTCTTGCGCAGGAGGGGCACCGAAACCATTTCTAGCTGAGGCTTTTTCAGAAAGAGGTGGATTCGTCGTTCGAAATACGTCTGCCGCTGTAGAAACATTTTCAAACAGAGGTGGATTCGTTGCCTGTTGCTGATTCTGCTGCAACCTCTCCCTCTCTTCAATTCCCAATTGCACCAATGCCCTTGCTGCGTTCGGTTCTTCCGTCGATGCCTTATCCCTATCATTAGATACGGTTGCTACTTCAGGAGATGTGTTTGTGAGGTCACCTTCTGTCGTTTCGTCTACCACAGGTCCCGCCGCCACTACTGATGTCGAAGTCGATGCAAGAAGAGCAGACGCCGAAGAAGGCACATCATCATCCTTACCATCATCCAATACCGGAGTAGGCAATGGACTTGTCGTCAACAAAGAGATGGTTTGCTCTTCAGTAGCTTCAGCAGGTGATGATGCAGTCGTAGGCATATTGGATGATGCTGCAAGTGGTGGCGTTTCGTGCTGGATCGAAGGTTCTTCAACAGTCTTCTCGGGAGTAGCATCGACAGCTGAATCCACTGCCACGCGATCATTCGGCTTCACAATCGCAACATTTTCACTTGAAGAGGCAGCGTCAACAGAAGCAGGAACATTCACTTCTTGCTTCTTTTCCATCATTGCCACCATGGCAGTAGGAGGATGATAATTTCCAATCGCCAAGGGAAAATCATTTACAGTGACGGGAGGCTTTGAAATTCCACTACCATTAGCATTTGCGGTAGATGTAGTAGGAGCGACAGCAGACTCAACCAATGGATCTGAATGTTGAAAGTTGGGATCATGTTCAGTGCATTCAAGGGAGTTCAATTGATGTGATGATTGACGATGAACGATTTCGGGATGTGGCTGTTGAAGCGGTTTTTCTTCTTTGTTTTCTTCGTTATTTCTGAGGGTGTCAACGGCAGCACCCTGGACAGCCACATGGCCCAGTCCCGTCGTAGATGCTACTGCGTTCAACCTATCCTCCCGAGGCATTTCCCACGAACTTTCACCAGTAACATTGTTGTAGTAGTATGTATTACCACTCGCCCAATCTTTGCCCTTGAACCATCCCTCTGGAAGTGGGTCCTCGATACTCTCTCTCTCTCCCGCGATTGGAATTTCAGTGGAAAAGACCTCTGAGGCAGACCCAGACGTAGGATTGGAGGCAGACGCTCCAAATACATCTGCTGCAGAAGCTTTTTCAGTAACAGCCGTATTCACACCACCTAAAACCTCTTCAGTAGGACTTCCAGAACCAGAAAGGGTGCCAACAACATTTGCAGCAGAGGCATTTTCAGACGTAGCTGGATTCAATGAACCGAAACCATCTGCCCCAGAGGCATTTTCAGCGGCAGCCACATTCGTTCCACCAAAAACATTTGCAGCAGAAGCTTTTTCAGACGTGGTTGTATTGTTTGCACCGAAGACATCCGCCGCAGAAGCATTTTCAGTACCAACTGAAGTAGAAGAAATGGTCTTTTCTTGCGCAGGAGGGGCACCGAAACCATTTCCAGCTGAGGCTTTTTCAGAAAGAGGTGGATTCGTCGTTCGAAATACGTCTGCCGCGGCAGACCCAGACGTAGGATTGGAGGCAGACGCTCCAAATACATCTGCTGCAAATGCTTTTTCAGCAACAGCCGTATTCACACCACCTAAAACCTCTTCAGTAGGACTTCCAGAACCAGAAAGGGTGCCAACAACATTTGCAGCAGAGGCATTTTCAGACGTAGCTGGATTCAATGAACCGAAACCATCTGCCCCAGAGGCATTTTCAGCGGCAGCCACATTCGTTCCACCAAAAACATTTGCAGCAGAAGCTTTTTCAGACGTGGTTGTATTGTTTGCACCGAAGACATCCGCTGCAGAAGCATTTTCAGTACCAACTGAAGTAGAAGAAATGGTCTTTTCTTGCGCTGGAGGGGCACCGAAACCATTTCTAGCTGAGGCTTTTTCAGAAAGAGGTGGATTCGTCGTTCGAAATACGTCTGCCGCTGTAGAAACATTTTCAAACAGAGGTGGATTCGTTGCCTGTTGCTGATTCTGCTGCAACCTCTCCCTCTCTTCAATTCCCAATTGCACCAATGCCCTTGCTGCGTTCGGTTCTTCCGTCGATGCCTTATCCCTATCATTAGATACGGTTGCTACTTCAGGAGATGTGTTTGTGAGGTCACCTTCTGTCGTTTCGTCTACCACAGGTCCCGCCGCCACTACTGATGTCGAAGTCGATGCAAGAAGAGCAGACGCCGAAGAAGGCACATCATCATCCTTACCATCATCCAATACCGGAGTAGGCAATGGACTTGTCGTCAACAAAGAGATGGTTTGCTCTTCAGTAGCTTCAGCAGGTGATGATGCAGTCGTAGGCATATTGGATGATGCTGCAAGTGGTGGCGTTTCGTGCTGGATCGAAGGTTCTTCAACAGTCTTCTCGGGAGTAGCATCGACAGCTGAATCCACTGCCACGCGATCATTCGGCTTCACAATCGCAACATTTTCACTTGAAGAGGCAGCGTCAACAGAAGCAGGAACATTCACTTCTTGCTTCTTTTCCATCATTGCCACCATGGCAGTAGGAGGATGATAATTTCCAATCGCCAAGGGAAAATCATTTACAGTGACGGGAGGCTTTGAAATTCCACTACCATTAGCATTTGCGGTAGATGTAGTAGGAGCGACAGCAGACTCAACCAATGGATCTGAATGTTGAAAGTTGGGATCATGTTCAGTGCATTCAAGGGAGTTCAATTGATGTGATGATTGACGATGAACGATTTCGGGATGTGGCTGTTGAAGCGGTTTTTCTTCTTTGTTTTCTTCGTTATTTCTGAGGGTGTCAACGGCAGCACCCTGGACAGCCACATGGCCCGGTCCCGTCGTAGATGCTACTGCGTTCAACCTATCCTCCCGAGGCATTTCCCACGAACTTTCACCAGTAACATTGTTGTAGTAGTATGTATTACCACTCGCCCAATCTTTGCCCTTGAACCATCCCTCTGGAAGTGGGTCCTCGATACTCTCTCTCTCTCCCGCGATTGGAATTTCAGTGGAAAAGACCTCTGAGGCAGACCCAGACGTAGGATTGGAGGCAGACGCTCCAAATACATCTGCTGCAGAAGCTTTTTCAGTAACAGCCGTATTCACACCACCTAAAACCTCTTCAGTAGGACTTCCAGAACCAGAAAGGGTGCCAACAACATTTGCAGCAGAGGCATTTTCAGACGTAGCTGGATTCAATGAACCGAAACCATCTGCCCCAGAGGCATTTTCAGCGGCAGCCACATTCGTTCCACCAAAAACATTTGCAGCAGAAGCTTTTTCAGACGTGGTTGTATTGTTTGCACCGAAGACATCCGCCGCAGAAGCATTTTCAGTACCAACTGAAGTAGAAGAAATGGTCTTTTCTTGCGCAGGAGGGGCACCGAAACCATTTCCAGCTGAGGCTTTTTCAGAAAGAGGTGGATTCGTCGTTCGAAATACGTCTGCCGCGGCAGACCCAGACGTAGGATTGGAGGCAGACGCTCCAAATACATCTGCTGCAAATGCTTTTTCAGCAACAGCCGTATTCACACCACCTAAAACCTCTTCAGTAGGACTTCCAGAACCAGAAAGGGTGCCAACAACATTTGCAGCAGAGGCATTTTCAGACGTAGCTGGATTCAATGAACCGAAACCATCTGCCCCAGAGGCATTTTCAGCGGCAGCCACATTCGTTCCACCAAAAACATTTGCAGCAGAAGCTTTTTCAGACGTGGTTGTATTGTTTGCACCGAAGACATCCGCTGCAGAAGCATTTTCAGTACCAACTGAAGTAGAAGAAATGGTCTTTTCTTGCGCTGGAGGGGCACCGAAACCATTTCTAGCTGAGGCTTTTTCAGAAAGAGGTGGATTCGTCGTTCGAAATACGTCTGCCGCTGTAGAAACATTTTCAAACAGAGGTGGATTCGTTGCCTGTTGCTGATTCTGCTGCAACCTCTCCCTCTCTTCAATTCCCAATTGCACCAATGCCCTTGCTGCGTTCGGTTCTTCCGTCGATGCCTTATCCCTATCATTAGATACGGTTGCTACTTCAGGAGATGTGTTTGTGAGGTCACCTTCTGTCGTTTCGTCTACCACAGGTCCCGCCGCCACTACTGATGTCGAAGTCGATGCAAGAAGAGCAGACGCCGAAGAAGGCACATCATCATCCTTACCGACATCCAATACCCTAGGAGTATGCAATGGACTTGTTGTCAAAACGTAGGTTTCGGTGTCACCGCTCTTCACGCTGCTCCTATTAGGGGGGGGAGGGACATGAAATCGGGTTGTAGCACGAAGTTTAATCGGAGGGGGCTTACGGAATGGAGAAGAAGTCATCTTTTTTTTCCTTAAGGGGGGAGGAGGAAGTGGAAGAGTGGCCTTTTTTATTGGCAGATTGGGATGAAATCGATTGTGGGTGTTGGTGGTAGCGGTGGTAGGAAATTTTTCAGGTTTCGCAAATGAAGAGATGGTGTGCTCTTCAGTAGCTTCAGCAGGTGATGATGCAGTCGTTGGCATATTGGATGATGCTGCAAGTGGTGGCGTTTCGCGTTGGATCAAAGTTCCTTCAACAGTCGCCTCGGAAGTAGCATCGACAGCTGAATCCACTGCTGCCTCCGATTCACTTGGCTTCATAACATGATTTCCAGAAGCAGAGGTGGTACCGGAAACATCCACCGCAGAAGCATTTTCTGTAGCAGTCACATTCGTTTGACCATCCACATCCGCCGCAGAAGCTTTTTGAGATGCAGCTGGATTCTTTGCACCAAATATGTCTGGCTGTCCGCCTTGAGCGTCTTCAGTTGTCACATCTTCATCAACGGGCTCCACTTCGCCGGAAGCTATGGGCTGTCCACCTTCAGCTTTATCAGCCATAGAAGGAGTTGAGACTTCTACAGCCTCAGAAGCGACACTCTTAGGGCGCTCCCACCTGCTCTCTTCAGTAGTCACATTGAAATAAAAGACCTTACCATTCGGATCATTGAATTCTTTCCAGTCTGCTGGTAAGGTACCAAGTTCATTAGTCTCTTCCTCTACTTGGCCTTCCGCTGAAGCACTTTCGTGATTAGCATTGGCAATGTTGGAACCATCAGCCGTCTCTGTGCCATCATTCACTTGCTCAACATTATCAACAGCTTCAACGTCCTCTTCATCATCATCCTCTTGCTCGCTATCTAATACATATCCATCGATTTGATTACCTGTATCAAAAGATTCCTCGTTCTCCCCCTCCCCCTCCTCCTCGTCCACCTCCACCTCGTCCTCCTCGTCCACCTTCACCTCTTCCTCCTCCTCGTCCTCCTCTTCAATTTCTTCCTCCTCTTCACTTTGCTCAGCCGAGTATTTGGTTCCAAAAACAATATCCACCACGTTCTCCTCAGTTGGATTCTTCGATACGTAAAGTAACTTCAATGATTGCTCAATGTTGTTCTTGACGGTTGTGAATATGATTGCTGGTCCAGATCTGGTGAGGTTATATACCTCTTGCAACAACTCGTTGTTGATCGTCCATTTTTTATCTTTCTGCACGAGGTGGAAATGTGCGTTGATAAGCTGTGATAATTTTTCTTCCTTACTTTGCGGGAGACTTGCCCCCACCTTGATGAATTCAAGGTAATTATCCAGAAATTGTTGGGGCACTTTCAAATACATATCGTTCTCCTTCGTTGTAGAGATAGCAGCAAATAGATTCATGTTATGTGCTTCGACAATGTCTTTCATTTGATTTAGGAAACCATACTCAGCGCCATCGGTCATCGTCAATCCCCGCACAATCTTACTGAATGGAGCGTCAAAATCGAAAAAGTTGCCGTCGGTATCGTCCTCTCGTGGATGTTGCAGAAAAAATCTCTCAAGTATCTCACGCACCACGGCCTCCCGGACGTGGGGGGCATAATCAGATTCTTTGCGCATTGCGTCAATACCTAGCAGTAAATTCAACAAGGGTTTGCTGTTCACCAAAGTTCTGCTGTTGTTGTTGTTGTTGCTGGTGGGGGTGCCAAAGATAGGGAGTTATTGACGTCCGTGAGCGTGGTGTGTGCGTTTTGAGGGAGAAGACTCATTCCCGCCGCCATCAGAGATGTCCGAACAGCTGTCTCTTGCGGATGGCGTCCGGACTCCGACAATATCCAGCCATCCAGCCAGCTTTGAGCTTTGGCCACAACTACGTTCATCATTGGAGCAGTATGCATGAGCGGCCTTGTTGGTCTTGTAGTCCAACCATGGTATTTAAGCTCAGTCTGTTGAATTTCGCCAGGCTGCGTGCATTTTATTGTCTGTGTGGAGAGAGATGGAGAGGGTTGTGATGAGTGGACGACCAAAAATATATACATCGTAATAACAGTCAGAAATAAATGATAATGAATGACACTAGAGCAGCCAGCGATAGGCCCATTGACAGCTCATTGCAGATGAATTTTCTCCTTCATTTGTATGGGCAGTGCAGCCTGCCGCCTCATGGTATCCAGCGGCTTGGCTTATAAATTATATATTGACCGTCAATAGCGAGGCCATCAGCTGTGCACAAGATTCCTATCAGCCGACGGTCATCATCTCTGCTCTCTCCATATTCATGTAAAACTGCATGCAAATAAAATTATTATTGTAGCAACACTTACATCAATAGGACGTCCGACAGTGGCTGTGGGTGTTCCCGTAACACCAGTTCCGAGCTCACGTTCAGAAACGGCAAGCTCACGCTCGATAGCGGCGGTGGGTGAGGCAACCGGCTCATTAATTGCGGCAGCGGAGGCCATGATGGCCGCAACGATAACTCTTCGTCTTGAGTGCAGAAAACTTTGTTGGGCTTTGTTGAATGTTGAACTACCTCCACCGGAAGACGAAGCGCAGAGAAGGGCGTAAGCGGCACATCATCATCGCAGAAGAGGTCAGAAGACAGAAGATGATGGATGATGGTGATTTTTGATTTTTCAAGTTGGATGGGCGTTGGCGGACAATTTGAGACGGTCATTTTGATACTTCGACACAATTTTTTGAGCTATCCGGCACTCACCTTCTCCACCTTGCATGCAGCGCTATCCTGAAACTGGCACCACGAAAATGCACGTCCGGGTGCACGTCCCTCTGCACGTCCATTTTCTCGCGATGTACGTGCTTGAAGGGTTATCCTTTAAACATTTATTGCACGCAGACATTCGTCCCACTGTTTATTGGTAAGTTGACTCCTATGTATCACAGACATTCATCTTTTGTACAATAACTCCCCCTCTGCACCGCCCCAGCCGCAATCCATCTGTACTGTTGATATGAGCCGCCAAGTTCTACAATAAGTTGATGATACGACGTGTCTTTATCATCATCACTCATGCTAGACAAACATGCAACCACACCTTGCAATACGTTTGTGGAGGCGAGGACGGTTTTGGCTACAGGTGCTGCATTTGCAGGAGGAGTGTTGATGAAATTAGAAGTGTTACATGTATTTTGGGGTCCTCGACTATTTTGGCCATACAATGATTTTCTAGCAAGGTCAAAGACTGCATCTCTCTCTGTATTAGTCAAAAATTGAGATGCCTTAGTCACTTCGTCCACTGCCTTTAATTGGCGGTACTTGGATAATTACGCAAGAGTAATGCCAGTATCCACTTCTTTTGTTTGATGGCCATAACTTTGATGATTCTTTGATGGACCGGTTGACATGGTGGTTTGATGCAAAATGAAATAAATCTTCTATGAATTGTTACGTTCGTAATAGTGTTAGAGCGCGTTATTCAGCCCAAGCATAGTCAAGCATTATGGCGGGAGTTGAGTGTCTCAGGGAAGAGACACGTATCATAATTCTGAGATAAGAAAGTAATAAAGAAGAAATTAGAACAAGACGTTCGAATAGCAAGGACTATTGTAGCAGTGATTCTGTGGAGCATTTGAGACTTCTAACAAACTTCGAAGTTTATCGAAGAGGTCCAGATTGCAATCAATTACTGCTGGTGTGTGCGTGAATCGAAAAGGGCTGGGCAACTCGGAATCGGAACGATTGAGTTGGAGCAAGACTTGGAATCGAAGGAATCGATAGAGTCAATCGAAACGCAGAAGCAACAAGGGACTTTGGGCTTGGAATCAAAGGAGTCGATAGAGCAAAGTCAATATGAGTGATAACTCCGGAACAACAACGAGGTTGAATGAAATCCCGAAGTGGGATGGCAAGGCGAGTTCGGCACCAATGTACATGACCCAGGTCAAGGCTTTTCTCGAATGTCAAGAATTGGATGATGTTCTTGATGAGAGCAAGATGACTAATTTGCCAACAAAGCGTCAGTACGATGCCTTGGATCCGACAGACAGTACGCATGATGCTGTACGCAAAGTGTACCAAATGAACAAGAAGGTGGTGACGATATTCACTCTTGGTCAGAAGTCGGCTAATGGACTGGCAACAATTGACAAGACGAAAGTCAATGGGCATGATGCTGGGGTTGCATGGAAGGTCATGAAAATGTGGGAGAAGAAATACAGACCAGGAGATGCAACAGCAGAGCTCGAACTCGACAATGAGCTCGAGAAGATCAAATTCGGCGGTGCAAATGACTATTACGAAAGTGTCACTACCGTGATGACCAAGTTTGCAGTAGTGAAGACTGACACGGATTTGATCAAGCTCCTCATGAAGAGTCAAAACAACACGACCTTCACCATGATGGCAATGGATGAGCTGAAAAAGGATGAAGACGATCGCAGCTTTGAGGATCTTTGCGAGAAAATCAACTGTATTCAGCGTATGCAGAAGACAGGCAATTCCCACGCATCAAGGAGAGAGAAGGAGGTGCAACTCACAAGTCAGGTAGACAAGGACGCTCAGGTTAGGTGCCAATTGTGTAACAAGATTGGGCACAAGAAAGCGAACTGTCCAAGCAAAAAGAAGTGCAACTGTTGCGGCAAAACGGGGCACTCGGAAAGTGAATGCTGGGAGAAGCATCCTGAGCAAGCGCCTAAGTGGATCCAAGATAAGATGTCCAAGCGCAAAGAGGCTGGTGGAGCTAGCGTTGATAAGGAGATCCAAATGTGCAACCTGTGCTTCGATGGTCAGGATTTTGCATAAGCTTGTCAAGTGAACCGCAAACTTGGCAAGCAGATGACAAAATTGGGCGGTCGATGGAGGAAATGGATGTGGGATTAGCGACGCTGGGGAATGGAAATGAGAACTCGTTTGACATTCTCAGCGAACATGATGTTTGGATTTGCGACACGGGTGCTAGTCAGCACTCTAGCAACTCCAAGGCAGGAGCTCGAAGTGAGCGAACAACAAATAGTACAAGCCTGGGGCATGCTGGAGAAGCAGTAGAGGCAAAGTGTTTGGTTGATTTACCAGGGCAGTTCATCAGTGGGGATGGAACGCCAGGGGTAAAAGCAGTCCTGACCGATGTTGCGATCAATGGGAAGTTTAACTTCAATCTTCTTAGTCTTTCGAGACTGTTGACGCAAGGCTGGAACATCGTTAAAGGAGACTCAACCGGTATATTCATCGAGAAAGATGGAAGGCAGGTAGCATTCGACATCGTTGTCAAGACGAGTAGGGGTGCTGTCTTTGCGTGTAGGTTCATTCGAAGCAGCGCGGAGGTCGTGGCTGTAGGCACAGATGCCGGGACTAGAATGGACGTGAACAAGGCGCATGGGCTGTTGGGCCACTTGAATGATCATGATACAAGGCAAACAGCAAATCATTTGGGGTGGAAGCTAACGCGTCAAGCTTCGAAGACGTGTCCGGATTGTGGCATGTCGAAGGCAAAGCAGAAGAATGTATGCAAGGAAAGTGCTTCACCCAAGGCTAATAAGCCAGGCGAAAGGGTATTCTTGGACCTATCAAAAGTCACGGTGACTAAGAGGGACGGGTCGACATCCGAGACGAGCAAGTATTGGAAGACTGTCGTGGATGAGAGTACTGGCAAGAAGTGGTGCGACTTTACTACTACGAAAAAGGGTATGGTCGAACCAACATGTGAATGGATGAATCTCATGAAGACGCGTGGGATACCAATTCTCGCAATTCGCATGGATCCAGGTGGAGAGAATCTAAAGCTGGAAAAACGGCTCAAGTCTGCGGATTGGCAGAGTCTTCAACCAGTCAATATCGAGCTCACAAGTCGAAACACGCCTCAACACAACAGTTTAGCTGAAGTGTCGTTTAGGACTATCAGTGGAAGAGCGAGGGCAATGATGAGAGCTGCGAATATCCCTGATGAAGTTCGAGGCAATGTTGTAATCGAATCAATCAGGTGTGCTGTCCAACTAGATGGACTGGTGATTGTTGAGCTCAATGGAGAACGCAAGACACGTGATGAGCATGTGTATGGATCGAATGCGAATTGGGCGAAGGAGTTGAGAACATTTGGCGAAGCAGGAATCGTCAAGGAAGGCAAAGACGGAAAATCTGGTGACAGGGGCATCAAGATGTTGTTCGTTGGATATGCTCCCAATCGAGAGTCAGATAGCAGGCGGATGTACAATCCAGGAACTAACCGAGTAGTGACTTCTCGAGATGTGCTATGGATGGGTGAAATGTATTATCAAAAGAAGGATGATTCGACGAGTGAAGTCGTAACATACCTGAATGGCAATGATAAAGCGCCAGATGATACTGCATCTACTGGGTCAAACGATGATGAGGAATCAATCCCGGATCTTGCACCATACGGCAATCAGGATGACAAGTCTGTGGAGTCTGTAGCAAAGGAGGATGCGAGTGAATCTAATGCTACGACTAGATCGGGACGTGCAGTTAAGCCTCGTGAGCGATTGATTGAAACGATGGCTACCACTATGACTGAGTTGACTGGGTCAGCTTTTGACTTGAGAATGATGACTGCTCTGAATGATCTCGATGAAGAGGAAATCATGGCAGCAAGTCAAAGCTTACTTGAAGTTGAAGTGGGGCTTGTTGGAGCAGGAGTCGCCAGTGCTGGGTTAACGAACACCAAGCAACTCAAGGTGTTGAGTTACGAGGAAGCAATGAACAGCGAGGATGCGGAAGAATGGAAAGCGGAAGTGGTGAATGAGAAGGGCAGATTCAACAAGTACAAAGCATTCACTGCCAAGAAGCGATCGGAATTACCACCAGGTACAAGGGTGTTGACTACCGTGTGGGGATTCAAGTTGAAGGCGAACGGAGATCGTCGTGCTAGAATGAATATCAGAGGATTCGAGCAGTCGGATGGAGTTCACTATTTTAGCGATTCCATATCGTCTCCAGTGACAAATCCAGTGGGCGTTCGAGTTGGGTTTACACTATGGGCAATGAGCCCAGACTGGATAGCAGCAATCCTGGATGTCGAAGGAGCATTTCTGCAAGGCAAATTCTACAATGGTGAAAAGATCTATGTAGAAATTCCCAAAGGATTTAGGGAGTGGTATGGTGATGACGAAGTGTTACTGTTGAATGTTCCGATTTACGGGACTAAGCAAGCGTCGCAGTGCTTCTATCGTAAGTTCGTGGAAGGAATGACGAATCTGAAGTTCAAGAGATCGAAGGCCGATCCGTGTATGTTTTTCGAGTGGATAGAAGGTCGACTGGTGCTGTACATGTGCTGGATTGATGATATCGTTATCTTTGGTACTCCAGCTGATGTGAAGAGTGTCGAGGACAGGATCAAGAGTATCTTTGAGTGCACGTCTGAAGGACTAGCGAAGGAGTACGTCGGTAGCAAGATCAACGCTACACGTGATGAGGATGGAAAGGGGACCGTGAAGTTCACGCAACCGGTATTGATACAGAAACTCAAGGACGAGTTTGACGTTCCTGATGGTAGAGCTCCAAATACTCCAGCAAGGGAGGGTCAAGTTCTTGTGCGTGGAGATGGATCGGGGCAACTAGGTGCAGCAGAGGCTACTGAATTTAGGTCAGCAACGGCGATCATCAACTTCATGGTGCAGTGGTCAAGACCCGATTGCTGTAATGCAGTAAGAGGCCTAGCGAGGCAAATGTCAGAGCCAAGGGGAGCACACATGACAGCTTCACATTCGAGGATTAGATATGTGACAAGCACGCCAAACAGAGGAGGGACGTTGAGTCCAAATATGGTATGGAGTGGTGATAAGGATTTTGAGTTCGAAAGCAGTAGTAGATCTGATTCTGATTACGCCACAACTACAGACGACAGGAGGAGTGTAACCGGTGGTAGGACATTTCTCAATAGCTGTCCAATGCTTGAGCTAGGGAGGGTGTTAGAGCGCGTTATTCAGCCCAAGCATAGTCAAGCATTATGGCGGGAGTTGAGTGTCTCAGGGAAGAGACACGTATCATAATTCTGAGATAAGAAAGTAATAAAGAAGAAATTAGAACAAGACGTTCGAATAGCAAGGACTATTGTAACAGTGATTCTGTGGAGCATTTGAGACTTCTAACAAATAGATCGGTGGTGGTCATTGAGGGTAGAATTATATAATTTCTAGATGTCTGGAGAAAGGTTGCCGAGACTTTATTTGAAAACAAACACAGCCAAAGCCATTAAATAAACCTCGATTTATGAGGTGGTAGACGCAAGGATTAACCAAGCATCTAAGGCCCAGTCGCTGCTTGTTGTTTTGGCAAATTGATCTCTTTCACCTCACTCACAACCGCTGGACCGAAAAGACAAGGGACACTATCAACAGCAGAAAAAGTAGAATAATCCATAGGATGTCATGTTGAATGTGCCAGCCAAGTTGTTGATGGGCCGGTGCGTGTTGGTGGTTGGTGATGCATCGAAGGCAGGAGCATCGAAGGTTCGTTTTGAGAGGTTGTGAGATGTGATGAGTGCCGTCACTGCATTCCCCGCCATACTTAGAGGGCTTAAGTGGGATCTAATGGAATTTTGAGTGGTGATCGTATAATCGCTAATTATGCGCTAAATTCGGACGTGCATTGAGTGCCGTTTGACCGTGCAATTCTAATATATATAGTTTTTGGATACAGAACGTAACGTTTTCAGGCTGTGGGCTGCAACTCAGGTCACGTTGGGGCTGCAACTCAGGTCACGTTTCGATCACGTGATGCAACTCAGGTGAACGTAGGAATAGTACTAATCCAAGATCCTTTCGATCACATATTGTGAAATCCATTATGAACGTGACATCCCAGATCTTTTGCGCGTGCGTAGGTAAATACGGCTGGAGGGCATGGGGCGTGCCCCCAATGAGACAACTTGCCCGCCTGTAAAACTTCCCGCCGAGAGAGGCAATCTCGACTGTCGGCGCAATGATGCAATATTACATCAACTTCACGACGCATAAATCGCCGCTGATGGTTGGTCAAATAGTAATCTGGAGTGCCCACAAGACCAAAATTTTATGCAGATTTCAATTTTGCACTCCACGGGCTGGTAGATGCAACGGTCGCTTTCGTATTATTACATAGTTACGATGCTTATGATTTTGCACATTTTTCACCACCTCGCTTCACTATCATCCACTTATAGTGCACAAATGCCATTCCATAGCAGTTTATCAATCAAATACTATCTAGAATGCGTCAACATATATTTATTTATGTGCAAATTAAACAAATATTTAATCAATAACAATCATCGTCATTTCCTTCTTGGTGGCATGCACCCCGTACCATCCCAAGGGAAGTCTTCTTCGTACAACTCTTCAGGTACAGTGCAAGTGTCCCAAACTTTGACGTTGTTGTCTCTCATCGCTCTTCCATTAACATCTCTTGTCATCATTAATTGATGATATTGCCTCCAAGCATCATCTGCATACTCCCTAAACAAAGTGATAATTTTTTCACATAACCGTCAGAAATGTGGCTTATGTGAAACACGACCACGGCTATTTGAACCGTGACTGTAGTTTATTTGAAAGTGCTACTGCCAGCTTGATTGCACAGTATGAGCACCTCTACCAAAGAATCACCCTCAGATCATTCATCTCCTCCTCAACTCGAACTATCGACATGGCCGACGCTTCCACTAGAGAGACACAAGATGCCATAACAAACAAACCCGTCCGTACGGTAGCATAAATTTATAAATGACATAAGCGCTATGTCATGGCGCAGCTATCCGTCAAGTTTCATCGCTGCAGCTATTGTATTAATTTCCATAATATCAATAGAGCAGCGACTGCTCACACATCAAATCTCTCGCTCCGTCGCTCACTCCCATACCACCTCTTTTATTACCCCCCATGTTTAATAACACCCATATTGGCAGCGCCCGCGCCTTCCTAATAATAATTAATACCCCCCTATTTATTATTATCCTCATAACTACGCTACACACTCGGATATTTAAAGCCACACAAGGCAATAATATTTACATGTCCAACAATAAATACATATTATTTCACTTGAATTAATCCTTTAAATTAGCATTATTATTTATCATAGTTGCTTATTATTTAGTCGATACTATCGGCAATACAATTCTGTCATTATTCCTCTGCATCTTCTTTTGAAGGGTAATAATACTACATTACATCAATGCATCCCCATCTGTGCGCAATTATTTCATCATGTTGATGTCGGCTACCGATGCTTCTCAGACGATGGCGGCGGATCAATAAAACCTTCACTGATCGATTGCGCTATGTATGACGTTGAAAATATGCCGCCATACGTCTTATTGCTCCAAGTATTGGCCGAGAACGAGCCGGTGCCGCCGGGCAAGTTATTGTGATGACTTCGCTCCATTTTCTCTCTGCGGAATATTATTAGATATCATGCTACACACAATATTATTATTCAGTTCCTTCGCCCCTCATGTCGGCTATGATGATGCGGCCATGTTGGTGCTATTTTTATGTGCAGGATTTTTGTGTGCTGTCGTCTACATAGTAGTAAGACATCATCTCCCCATGGTGATGGTCTTCGGGTTCGGATCGGGTGGTGGGAGGTGGTGATGTTTCCATGGGTGAAATCTCAAAAGTGGGAAAAGCCCATGTATACATCCATCTGTTGTGATGTTCCATGGGTGAAATCTCAAAAGTGGGAAAAGCCCATGTACATATCCATCCGCGATCACTACTACAGCCCTACTTACTACAGCCCCCAACGCACCGCGCACCGCACCAACACACCTCAACACATAGGTTTGTTATATCTTGTTTTTTTGCAGTCTAGTACCACCTATATTTCAGCACCTTATATTAAACAGCCCATTTTTAGTATTTCTTCTTTGTCCTTATTTTTTTGTGTTACTAGAGAATGTCAGCACCTTATATTCGGAATTCCACGTGTAGTCTTCTGTTAGGTTTCTAAATCGTTTATTGCACTGGTACTTATCAGAACCAATGTTCTATTTTTAATAGTTTATCACACTGGTACTTACCAGAACCAATGTTCTATTCTTAATAGTTTATTGCACTGGTACTTACCAGAACCAATGTTATAATCTCAACCAATATGTTTCGACCTGTGGAGGACAGCCCGACCGTGCTTGTCCCGTTATCCTCATGGCTACAAAACGGTCCTCAACACACCAACGCTGTGCCGAAGACAAACAACCAAGCAACCATGTCGGAACACTCGGCAGCACACAACACACACAGTACTAAAATAATCATCAAATAGCACCCCCCCCCCCCTCTGCCGCCGCCCCCCCCCCTATCGATTAATTATCAATTGGGCCAAAAATAAGTCCCCCCTCCCCACCCCAAACAAAGAATTAAGAATTAATCAATTATTATTATTCGTCGCATCATCCGGCAGCGCCAACCATTATTTAAACTCGACAATGAGCAGTCATCAGCATCCGCCGCCGCCACCGCCTCCTTCTCGTCCTCCTCCCCCGCCGCCGCCGCCGCCGCCACCGCCACCGCTGCCGCCACAGCAACAACAGCAGCAACAACCAGCAAACGATTCGACTCCGTCGCCGCCGAAGCGACAGCGAGTAAATTCTGTCGGGGGAGATAATAACAATAACGGTGCTAACACATACAACAATAATGACCATCAGGATGAGGAAGATCACTTTGACTATGATGCGCTAGATGCGGATTGGGAATCAGCACACTATTTAGAGGTGAATTTATTCGGAGTCTATTGTACCGCTGACAAATGTGCACACAATCCTATTCTCCAACGTCGAGGAACCAATTGTTGGATTCCATCACACAATGTGATGAGAGATCACTGGAATACAAATAGATGCTATCCTGTTGGGACCCCCATCGCGTTAAAGACAGAGAAAGAACTAAGGAGCAAGCAGATTCAACTCCACAACAAACTTCAGCGGAGCACACAGCAAGAAGTAGATAAACTAATTGCTGCTGAATTTCCTTCTAATTGCAAAGTGTTGACTGGGAAGTACTTTTACTGTGTTAATTGTGGTTTCTTTGCAAAGAGGAGGCCTGATACGAAAGCTCATTTTGGAGGGAAAACAAAGAAGATGGAATGCAATGTTTCACAACACCTACGAGATGGCAGTCAAGTATTGGAGGGAATCCACGGCATAAAGTGCCCCCGAGCTGTGGTGGAGCTGGTCCGAAACAAACAATTCAAGTTACCATATCCTCATGCTGCTGCAAATGAACCTACTCCTACTCGTACTACTCGCACTACTACTGCTGCAAGAACTCCTTCATCACGAAGACACTACAGTGAGTTCACACAATTTTGACTTGTTTGGCAATGTTTTTATTACCATCTCACTCAATTCTGTCCATATCAATTTTCAGATTCACCTAGTAGTTCCTTGCTGTTGGTGTCAGACCTGGATAGAGGCATTGTTACTGCTACTCCAGAAGAGATGAGGGAAGCAAAAGCATTGGGAAAAAAAAAAATATCCAGTGAGATATCTAGCACTGGGCATCGGCATCAATATCCAGTGAGATATCTAGCACTGGGCATCGATATCCAGTGAGAGGATATCTAACACTGGGCATCGATGTCACCAGATATCTAGCACTGGGCATCAATATCCCCAGATATCCAGCACTGGGCATAGATATCCCCAGATATCTAGCTCTGGGCATCAATATCCAATGAGATATCTAGCACTGGGCATCGATATCACCATATATCTAGCACTGGGCATCGATATCCAGCACTGGGCATCGATATCCAGTGAGATATCTAGCTCTGGGCATCAATATCCAATGAGATATCTAGCACTGGGCATCGATATCACCATATATCTAGCACTGGGCATCGATATCCATTGAGATATCTAGCACAGGGCATCGATATCCAGTGAGATATCTAGCACTGGGCATTGATATGCCCAGATATCGCAAGATTTCTAGCACTGGGCATCGGCATCAATATCCTGTGAGATATCTAGCACTGGGCATCGATATCCAGTGAGAGGATATCTAACACTGGGCATCGATGTCACCAGATATCTAGCACTGGGCATCAATATCCCCAGATATCCAGCACTGGGCATAGATATTCCCAGATATCTAGCTTTGGGCATCGATATCCAATGAGATATCTAGCACTGGGCATCGATATCACCATATATCTAGCACTGGGCATCGATATCCAGCACTGGGCATCGATATCCAGTGAGATATCTAGCTCTGGGCATCAATATCCAATGAGATATCTAGCACTGGGCATCGATATCACCATATATCTAGCACTGGGCATCGATATCCATTGAGATATCTAGCACAGGGCATCGATATCCAGTGAGATATCTAGCACTGGGCATTGATATGCCCAGATATCCAGCACTGTGCATCGATATCCCCAGATAGCCAGCACTGGGCATCAATATCGCCAGATATCTAGCTCTGGGCATCGATATCCAGTGAGATATCTAGGACTGGACATCAATATCGCCTGATATCTAGCACTGGGCATCGATATCCTGTGAGATATCTAGCACTGGGCATCGATATCGCAAGATTTCTAGCACTGGGCATCGGCATCAATATCCAGTGAGATATCTAGCACTGGGCATCGATATCCAGTGAGAGGATATCTAACACTGGGCATCGATGTCACCAGATATCTAGCACTGGGCATCAATATCCCCAGATATCCAGCACTGGGCATAGATATCCCCAGATATCTAGCTCTGGGCATCGATATCCAATGAGATATCTAGCACTGGGCATCGATATCACCATATATCTAGCACTGGGCATCGATATCCAGCACTGGGCATCGATATCCAGTGAGATATCTAGCTCTGGGCATCAATATCCAATGAGATATCTAGCACTGGGCATCGATATTACCATATATCTAGCACTGGGCATCGATATCCATTGAGATATCTAGCACAGGGCATCGATATCCAGTGAGATATCTAGCACTGGGCATTGATATGCCCAGATATCCAGCACTGTGCATCGATATCCCCAGATAGCCAGCACAGGGCATCAATATCGCCAGATATCTAGCTCTGGGCATTGATATCCAGTGAGATATCTAGGACTGGACATCGATATCGCCAGATATCTAGCACTGGGCATCGATATCCTGTGAGATATCTAGCACTGGGCATCGATATCGCAAGATTTCTAGCACTGGGCATCGATATCCAGTGAGATATCTAGCACTGGGCATCGATATCCAGTGAGAGGATATCTAACACTGGGCATCGATGTCACCAGATATCTAGCACTGGGCATCAATATCCCCAGATATCCAGCACTGGGCATAGATATCCCCAGATATCTAGCTCTGGGCATCGATATCCAATGAGATATCTAGCACTGGGCATCGATATCACCATATATCTAGCACTGGGCATCGATATCCAGCACTGGGCATCGATATCCAGTGAGATATCTAGCTCTGGGCATCAATATCCAATGAGATATCTAGCACTGGGCATCGATATCACCATATATCTAGCACTGGGCATCGATATCCATTGAGATATCTAGCACAGGGCATCGATATCCAGTGAGATATCTAGCACTGGGCATTGATATGCCCAGATATCCAGCACTGTGCATCAATATCCCCAGATAGCCAGCACTGGGCATCAATATCGCCAGATATCTAGCTCTGGGCATCGATATCCAGTGAGATATCTAGGACTGGACATCGATATCGCCTGATATCTAGCACTGGGCATCGATATCCTGTGAGATATCTAGCACTGGGCATCGATATCGCAAGATTTCTAGCACTGGACATCGACATCAATATCCAGTGAGATATCTAGCACTGGGCATCGATATCCAGTGAGAGGATATCTAACACTGGGCATCGATGTCACCAGATATCTAGCACTGGGCATCAATGTCCCCAGATATCCAGCACTGGGCATAGATATCCCCAGATATCTAGCTCTGGGCATCGATATCCAATGAGATATCTAGCACTGGGCATCGATATCACCATATATCTAGCACTGGGCATCGATATCCAGCACTGGAATCGATATCCAGTGAGATATCTAGCTCTGGGCATCAATATCCAATGAGATATCTAGCACTGGGCATCGATATCACCATATATCTAGCACTGGGCATCGATATCCAGTGAGATATCTAGCACAGGGCATCGATATCCAGTGAGATATCTAGCTCTGGGCATTGATATGCCCAGATATCCAGCACTGTGCATCGATATCCCCAGATAGCCAGCACTGGGCATCAATATCGCCAGATATCTAGCTCTGGGCATCGATATCCAGTGAGATATCTAGGACTGGACATCGATATCGCCTGATATCTAGCACTGGGCATCGATATCCTGTGAGATATCTAGCACTGGGCATCGATATCGCAAGATATCTAGCACTGGGCATTGATATCCAGTGAGATATCTAGCACTGGGCATCGATATCCAGTGAGAGGATATCTAACACTGGGCATCGATGTCACCAGATATCTAGCACTGGGCATCAATATCCCCAGATATCCAGCACTGGGCATAGATATCCCCAGATATCTAGCTCTGGGCATCGATATCCAATGAGATATCTAGCACTGGGCATCGATATCACCATATATCTAGCACTGGGCATCGATATCCAGCACTGGAATCGATATCCAGTGAGATATCTAGCTCTGGGCATCAATATCCAATGAGATATCTAGCACTGGGCATCGATATCACCATATATCTAGCACTGGGCATCGATATCCAGTGAGATATCTAGCACAGGGCATCGATATCCAGTGAGATATCTAGCTCTGGGCATTGATATGCCCAGATATCCAGCACTGTGCATCGATATCCCCAGATAGCCAGCACTGGGCATCAATATCGCCAGATATCTAGCTCTGGGCATCGATATCCAGTGAGATATCTAGGACTGGACATCGATATCGCCTGATATCTAGCACTGGGCATCGATATCCTGTGAGATATCTAGCACTGGGCATCGATATCGCAAGATATCTAGCACTGGGCATTGATATCCAGTGAGATATCTAGCACTGGGCATCGATATCCAGTGAGAGGATATCTAACACTGGGCATCGATGTCACCAGATATCTAGCACTGGGCATCAATATCCCCAGATATCCAGCACTGGGCATAGATATCCCCAGATATCTAGCTCTGGGCATCGATATCCAATGAGATATCTAGCACTGGGCATCGATATCACCATATATCTAGCACTGGGCATCGATATCCAGCACTGGGCATCGATATCCAGTGAGATATCTAGCTCTGGGCATCAATATCCAATGAGATATCTAGCACTGGGCATCGATATTACCATATATCTAGCACTGGGCATCGATATCCATTGAGATATCTAGCACAGGGCATCGATATCCAGTGAGATATCTAGCACTGGGCATTGATATGCCCAGATATCCAGCACTGTGCATCGATATCCCCAGATAGCCAGCACAGGGCATCAATATCGCCAGATATCTAGCTCTGGGCATTGATATCCAGTGAGATATCTAGGACTGGACATCGATATCGCCTGATATCTAGCACTGGGCATCGATATCCTGTGAGATATCTAGCACTGGGCATCGATATCGCAAGATTTCTAGCACTGGACATCGACATCAATATCCAGTGAGATATCTAGCACTGGGCATCGATATCCAGTGAGAGGATATCTAACACTGGGCATCGATGTCACCAGATATCTAGCACTGGGCATCAATATCCCCAGATATCCAGCACTGGGCATAGATATCCCCAGATATCTAGCTCTGGGCATCGATATCCAATGAGATATCTAGCACTGGGCATCGATATCACCATATATCTAGCACTGGGCATCGATATCCAGCACTGGGCATCGATATCCAGTGAGATATCTAGCTCTGGGCATCAATATCCAATGAGATATCTAGCACTGGGCATCGATATCACCATATATCTAGCACTGGGCATCGATATCCATTGAGATATCTAGCACAGGGCATCGATATCCAGTGAGATATCTAGCACTGGGCATTGATATGCCCAGATATCCAGCACTGTGCATCGATATCCCCAGATAGCCAGCACTGGGCATCAATATCGCCAGATATCTAGCTCTGGGCATCGATATCCAGTGAGATATCTAGGACTGGACATCGATATCGCCTGATATCTAGCACTGGGCATCGATATCCTGTGAGATATCTAGCACTGGGCATCGATATCGCAAGATTTCTAGCACTGGACATCGACATCAATATCCAGTGAGATATCTAGCACTGGGCATCGATATCCAGTGAGAGGATATCTAACACTGGGCATCGATGTCACCAGATATCTAGCACTGGGCATCAATGTCCCCAGATATCCAGCACTGGGCATAGATATCCCCAGATATCTAGCTCTGGGCATCGATATCCAATGAGATATCTAGCACTGGGCATCGATATCACCATATATCTAGCACTGGGCATCGATATCCAGCACTGGAATCGATATCCAGTGAGATATCTAGCTCTGGGCATCAATATCCAATGAGATATCTAGCACTGGGCATTGATATCACCATATATCTAGCACTGGGCATCGATATCCAGTGAGATATCTAGCACAGGGCATCGATATCCAGTGAGATATCTAGCTCTGGGCATTGATATGCCCAGATATCCAGCACTGTGCATCGATATCCCCAGATAGCCAGCACTGGGCATCAATATCGCCAGATATCTAGCTCTGGGCATCGATATCCAGTGAGATATCTAGGACTGGACATCGATATCGCCTGATATCTAGCACTGGGCATCGATATCCTGTGAGATATCTAGCACTGGGCATCGATATCGCAAGATTTCTAGCACTGGGCATTGATATCCAGTGAGATATTTAGCACTGGGCATCGATATCCAGTGAGAGGATATCTAACACTGGGCATCGATGTCACCAGATATCTAGCACTGGGCATCAATATCCCCAGATATCCAGCACTGGGCATAGATATCCCCAGATATCTAGCTCTGGGCATCGATATCCAATGAGATATCTAGCACTGGGCATCGATATCACCATATATCTAGCACTGGGCATCGATATCCAGCACTGGGCATCGATATCCAGTGAGATATCTAGCTCTGGGCATCAATATCCAATGAGATATCTAGCACTGGGCATCGATATCACCATATATCTAGCACTGGGCATCGATATCCATTGAGATATCTAGCACAGGGCATCGATATCCAGTGAGATATCTAGCACTGGGCATTGATATCCCCAGATATCCAGCACTGTGCATCGATATCCCCAGATAGCCAGCACTGGGCATCAATATCGCCAGATATCTAGCTCTGGGCATCGATATCCAGTGAGATATCTAGGACTGGACATCGATATCGCCTGATATCTAGCACTGGGCATCGATATCCTGTGAGATATCTAGCACTGGGCATCGATATCGCAAGATTTCTAGCACTGGACATCGATATCCAGTGAGATATCTAGCACTGGGCATCGATATCCAGTGAGAGGATATCTAACACTGGGCATCGATGTCACCAGATATCTAGCACTGGGCATCAATATCCCCAGATATCCAGCACTGGGCATAGATATCCCCAGATATCTAGCTCTGGGCATCGATATCCAATGAGATATCTAGCACTGGGCATCGATATCACCATATATCTAGCACTGGGCATCGATATCCAGCACTGGGCATCGATATCCAGTGAGATATCTAGCTCTGGGCATCAATATCCAATGAGATATCTAGCACTGGGCATCGATATCACCATATATCTAGCCCTGGGCATCGATATCCATTGACATATCTAGCACAGGGCATCGATATCCAGTGAGATATCTAGCACTGGGCATTGATATGCCCAGATATCCAGCACTGTGCATCGATATCCCCAGATAGCCAGCACTGGGCATCAATATCGCCAGATATCTAGCTCTGGGCATCAATATCCAGTGAGATATCTAGGACTGGACATCGATATCACCATATATCTAGCACTGGGCATCGATATCCTGTGAGATATCTAGCACTGGGCATCGATATCGCAAGATTTCTAGCACTGGACATCGACATCAATATCCAGTGAGATATCTAGCACTGGGCATCGATATCCAGTGAGAGGATATCTAGCACTGGGCATCGATGTCACCAGATATCTAGCACTGGGCATCAATATCCCCAGATATCCAGCACTGGGCATAGATATCCCCAGATATCTAGCTCTGGGCATCGATATCCAATGAGATAGCCAGCACTGGGCATCGATATCACCATATATCTAGCACTGGGCATCGATATCCAGCACTGGGCATCGATATCCAGTGAGATATCTAGCTCTGGGCATCAATATCCAATGAGATATCTAGCACTGGGCATCGATATCACCATATATCTAGCACTGGGCATCGATATCCATTGAGATATCTAGCACAGGGCATCGATATCCAGTGAGATATCTAGCACTGGGCATTGATATGCCCAGATATCCAGCACTGTGCATCGATATCCCCAGATAGCCAGCACTGGGCATCAATATCGCCAGATATCTAGCTCTGGGCATCAATATCCAGTGAGATATCTAGGACTGGACATCGATATCACCATATATCTAGCACTGGGCATCGATATCCTGTGAGATATCTAGCACTGGGCATCGATATCGCAAGATTTCTAGCACTGGACATCGACATCAATATCCAGTGAGATATCTAGCACTGGGCATCGATATCCAGTGAGAGGATATCTAGCACTGGGCATCGATGTCACCAGATATCTAGCACTGGGCATCAATATCCCCAGATATCCAGCACTGGGCATAGATATCCCCAGATATCTAGCTCTGGGCATCGATATCCAATGAGATAGCCAGCACTGGGCATCGATATCACCATATATCTAGCACTGGGCATCGATATCCAGCACTGGGCATCGATATCCAGTGAGATATCTAGCTCTGGGCATCAATATCCAATGAGATATCTAGCACTGGGCATCGATATCACCATATATCTAGCACTGGGCATCGATATCCATTGAGATATCTAGCACAGGGCATCGATATCCAGTGAGATATCTAGCACTGGGCATTGATATGCCCAGATATCCAGCACTGTGCATCGATATCCCCAGATAGCCAGCACTGGGCATCAATATCGCCAGATATCTAGCTCTGGGCATCGATATCCAGTGAGATATCTAGGACTGGACATTGATATCGCCTGATATCTAGCACTGGGCATCGATATCCTGTGAGATATCTAGCACTGGGCATCGATATCGCAAGATTTCTAGCACTGGACATCAACATCAATATCCAGTGAGATATCTAGCACTGGGCATCGATATCCAGTGAGAGGATATCTAACACTGGGCATCGATGTCACCAAATATCTAGCACTGGGCATCAATATCCCCAGATATCCAGCACTGGGCATAGATATCCCCAGATATCTAGCTCTGGGCATCGATATCCAATGAGATATCTAGCACTGGGCATCGATATCACCATATATCTAGCACTGGGCATCAATATCCAGCACTGGGCATCGATATCCAGTGAGATATCTAGCTCTGGGCATCAATATCCAATGAGATATCTAGCACTGGGCATCGATATCACCATATATCTAGCACATGGGCATCGATATCCATTGAGATATCTAGCACAGGGCATCGATATCCAGTGAGATATCTAGCACTGGGCATTGATATGCCCAGATATCCAGCACTGTGCATCGATATCCCCAGAAAGCCAGCACTGGGCATCAATATCGCCAGATATCTAGCTCTGGGCATCGATATCCAGTGAGATATCTAGGACTGGACATCGATATCGCCTGATATCTAGCACTGGGCATCGATATCCTGTGAGATATCTAGCACTGGGCATCAATATCACAAGATTTCTAGCACTGGGCATCGATATCCAGTGAGATATCTAGCACTGGGCATCGATATCCAGTGAGAGGATATCTAACACTGGGCATCGATGTCACCAGATATCTAGCACTGGGCATCAATATCCCCAGATATCCAGCACTGGGCATAGATATCCCCAGATATCTAGCTCTGGGCATCGATATCCAATGAGATATCTAGCACTGGGCATCGATATCACCATATATCTAGCACTGGGCATCGATATCCAGTGAGATATCTAGCTCTGGGCATCAATATCCAATGAGATATCTAGCACTGGGCATCGATATCACCATATATCTAGCACTGGGCATCGATATCCATTGAGATATCTAGCACTGGGCATCGATATCCAGTGAGATATCTAGCACTGGGCACACTGTGCATCGATATCCCCAGAAAGCCAGCACTGGGCATCAATATCGCCAGATATCTAGCTCTGGGCATCGATATCCAGTGAGATATCTAGGACTGGACATTGATATCGCCTGATATCTAGCACTGGGCATCGATATCCTGTGAGATATCTAGCACTGGGCATCAATATCGCAAGATTTCTAGCACTGGACATCGGCATCAATATCCAGTGAGATATCTAGCACTGGGCATCGATATCCAGTGAGAGGATATCTAACACTGGGCATCGATGTCACCAGATATCTAGCACTGGGCATCAATATCCCCAGATATCCAGCACTGGGCATAGATATCCCCAGATATCTAGCTCTGGGCATCGATATCCAATGAGATATCTAGCACTGGGCATCGATATCACCATATATCTAGCACTGGGCATCGATATCCAGCACTGGGCATCGATATCCAGTGAGATATCTAGCTCTGGGCATCAATATCCAGTGAGATATCTAGCACTGGGCATCGATATCACCATATATCTAGCACTGGGCATCGATATCCTGTGAGATATCTAGCACAGGGCATCGATATCCAGTGAGATATCTAGCACTGGGCATTGATATGCCCAGATATCCAGCACTGTGCATCGATATCCCCAGATAGCCAGCACTGGGCATCAATATCGCCAGATATCTAGCTCTGGGCATCGATATCCAGTGAGATATCTAGGACTAGACATCGATATCGCCTGATATCTAGCACTGGGCATCGATATCCTGTGAGATATCTAGCACTGGGCATCGATATCGCAAGATTTCTAGCACTGGGCATCGATATCCAGTGAGATATCTAGCACTGGGCATCGATATCCAGTGAGAGGATATCTAACACTGGGCATCGATGTCACCAGATATCTAGCACTGGGCATCAATATCCCCAGATATCCAGCACTGGGCATAGATATCCCCAGATATCTAGCTCTGGGCATCGATATCTAATGAGATATCTAGCACTGGGCATCGATATCACCATATATCTAGCACTGGGCATCGATATCCAGCACTGGGCATCGATATCCAGTGAGATATCTAGCTCTGGGCATCAATATCCAATGAGATATCTAGCACTGGGCATCGATATCACCATATATCTAGCACTGGGCATCGATATCCATTGAGATATCTAGCACAGGGCATCGATATCCAGTGAGATATCTAGCACTGGGCATTGATATGCCCAGATATCCAGCACTGTGCATCGATATCCCCAGATAGCCAGCACTGGGCATCAATATCGCCAGATATCTAGCTCTGGGCATTGATATCCAGTGAGATATCTAGGACTGGACATCGATATCGCCTGATATCAAGCACTGGGCATCGATATCCTGTGAGATATCTAGCACTGGGCATCGATATCACAAGATTTCTAGCACTGGGCATCGATATCCAGTGAGATATCTAGCACTGAACATCGATATCCAGTGAGAGGATATCTAACACTGGGCATCGATGTCACCAGATATCTAGCACTGGGCATCAATATCCCCAGATATCCAGCACTGGGCATAGATATCCCCAGATATCTAGCTCTGGGCATCGATATCCAATGAGATATCTAGCACTGGGCATCGGTATCACCATATATCTAGCACTGGGCATCGATATCCAGCACTGGGCATCGATATCCAGTGAGATATCTAGCTCTGGGCATCAATATCCAATGAGATATCTAGCACTGGGCATCGATATCACCATATATCTAGCACTGGGCATCGATATCCATTGAGATATCTAGCACAGGGCATCGATATCCAGTGAGATATCTAGCACTGGGCATTGATATGCCCAGATATCCAGCACTGTGCATCGATATCCCCAGATAGCCAGCACTGGGCATCAATATCGCCAGATATCTAGCTCTGGGCATCGATATCCAGTGAGATATCTAGGACTGGACATCGATATCACCTGATATCTAGCACTGGGCATCGATATCCTGTGAGATATCTAGCACTGGGCATCGATATCGCAAGATTTCTAGCACTGGGCATCGATATCCAGTGAGATATCTAGCACTGGGCATCGATATCCAGTGAGAGGATATCTAACACTGGGCATCGATGTCACCAGATATCTAGCACTGGGCATCAATATCCCCAGATATCCAGCACTGGGCATAGATATCCCCAGATATCTAGCTCTGGGCATCGATATCTAATGAGATATCTAGCACTGGGCATCGATATCACCATATATCTAGCACTGGGCATCGATATCCAGCACTGGGCATCGATATCCAGTGAGATATCTAGCTCTGGGCATCAATATCCAATGAGATATCTAGCACTGGGCATCGATATCACCATATATCTAGCACTGGGCATCGATATCCATTGAGATATCTAGCACAGGGCATCGATATCCAGTGAGATATCTAGCACTGGGCATTGATATGCCCAGATATCCAGCACTGTGCATCGATATCCCCAGATAGCCAGCACTGGGCATCAATATCGCCAGATATCTAGCTCTGGGCATTGATATCCAGTGAGATATCTAGGACTGGACATCGATATCGCCTGATATCTAGCACTGGGCATCGATATCCTGTGAGATATCTAGCACTGGGCATCGATATCGCAAGATTTCTAGCACTGGGCATCGGCATCAATATCCAGTGAGATATCTAGCACTGGGCATCGATATCCAGTGAGAGGATATCTAACACTGGGCATCGATGTCACCAGATATCTAGCACTGGTCATCAATATCCCCAGATATCCAGCACTGGGCATAGATATCCCCAGATATCTAGCTCTGGGCATCGATATCCAATGAGATATCTAGCACTGGGCATCGATATCACCATATATCTAGCACTGGGCATCGATATCCAGCACTGGGCATCGATATCCAGTGAGATATCTAGCTCTGGGCATCAATATCCAATGAGATATCTAGCACTGGGCATCGATATCACCATATATCTAGCACTGGGCATCGATATCCATTGAGATATCTAGCACAGGGCATCGATATCCAGTGAGATATCTAGCACTGGGCATTGATATGCCCAGATATCCAGCACTGTGCATCGATATCCCCAGATAGCCAGCACTGGGCATCAATACCGCCAGATATCTAGCTCTGGGCATCGATATCCAGTGAGATATCTAGGACTGGACATCGATATCGCCTGATATCTAGCACTGGGCATCGATATCCTGTGAGATATCTAGCACTGGGCATCAATATCGCAAGATTTCTAGCACTGGGCATCGATATCCAGTGAGATATCTAGCACTGGGCATCGATATCCAGTGAGAGGATATCTAACACTGGGCATCGATGTCACCAGATATCTAGCACTGGGCATCAATATCCCCAGATATCCAGCACTGGGCATAGATATCCCCAGATATCTAGCTCTGGGCATCGATATCCAGTGAGATATCTAGCACTGGGCATCGATATCACCATATATCTAGCACTGGGCATCGATATCCAGCACTGGGCATCGATATCCAGTGAGATATCTAGCTCTGGGCATCAATATCCAATGAGATATCTAGCACTGGGCATCAATATCCAATGAGATATCTAGCACTGGGCATCGATATCACCATATATCTAGCACTGGGCATCGATATCCATTGAGATATCTAGCACAGGGCATCGATATCCAGTGAGATATCTAGCACTGGGCATTGATATGCCCAGATATCCAGCACAGGGCATCGATATCCCCAGATAGCCAGCACTGGGCATCAATATCGCCAGATATCTAGCTCTGGGCATCGATATCCAGTGAGATATCTAGGACTGGACATCGATATCGCCTGATATCTAGCACTGGGCATCGATATCCTGTGAGATATCTAGCACTGGGCATCAATATCGCAAGATTTCTAGCACTGGACATCGGCATCAATATTCAGTGAGATATCTAGCACTGGGCATCGATATCCAGTGAGAGGATATCTAACACTGGGCATCGATATCAGCAGATTTCTAGCACTGGGCATCAATATCCCCAGATATCCAGCACTGGGCATAGATATCCCCAGATATCTAGCTCTGGGCATCGATATCCAATGAGATATCTAGCACTGGGCATCGATATCACCATATATCTAGCACTGGGCATCGATATCCAGCACTGGGCATCGATATCCAGTGAGATATCTAGCTCTGGGCATCAATATCCAATGAGATATCTAGCACTGGGCATCGATATCACCATATATCTAGCACTGGGCATCGATATCCATTGAGATATCTAGCACAGGGCATCGATATCCAGTGAGATATCTAGCACTGGGCATTGATATGCCCAGATATCCAGCACTGTGCATCGATATCCCCAGATAGCCAGCACTGGGCATCAATATCGCCAGATATCTAGCACTGGGCATTGATATCCAGTGAGATATCTAGGACTGGACATCGATATCGCCTGATATCTAGCACTGGGCATCGATATCCTGTGAGATATCTAGCACTGGGTATCGATATCGCAAGATTTCTAGCACTGGGCATCGATATCCAGTGAGATATCTAGCACTGAACATCGATATCCAGTGAGAGGATATCTAACACTGCGCATCGATGTCACCAGATATCTAGCACTGGGCATCAATATCCCCAGATATCTAGCTCTAGGCATCAATATCCAATGAGATATCTAGCACTGGGCATTGATATCACCATATATCTAGCACTGGGCATCGATATCCAGCACTGGGCATCGATATCCAGTGAGATATCTAGCTCTGGGCATCAATATCCAATGAGATATCTAGCACTGGGCATCGATATCACCATATATCTAGCACTGGGCATCGATATCCATTGAGATATCTAGCACAGGGCATCGATATCCAGTGAGATATCTAGCACTGGGCATTGATATGCCCAGATATCCAGCACTGTGCATCGATATCCCCAGATAGCCAGCACTGGGCATCAATATCGCCAGATATCTAGCTCTGGGCATCGATATCCAGTGAGATATCTAGGACTGGACATCGATATCGCCTGATATCTAGCACTGGGCATCGATATCCTGTGAGATATCTAGCACTGGGCATCAATATCGCAAGATTTCTAGCACTGGACATCGATATCCAGTGAGATATCTAGCACTGGGCATCGATATCCAGTGAGAGGATATCTAACACTGGGCATCGATGTCACCAGATATCTAGCACTGGGCATCAATATCCCCAGATATCCAGCACTGGGCATAGATATCCCCAGATATCTAGCTCTGGGCATCGATATCCAATGAGATATCTAGCACTGGGCATCGATATCACCATATATCTAGCACTGGGCATCGATATCCAGCACTGGGCATCGATATCCAGTGAGATATCTAGCTCTGGGCATCAATATCCAATGAGATATCTAGCACTGGGCATCGATATCACCATATATCTAGCACTGGGCATCGATATCCATTGAGATATCTAGCACAGGGCATCGATATCCAGTGAGATATCTAGCACTGGGCATTGATATGCCCAGATATCCAGCACTGTGCATCGATATCCCCAGATAGCCAGCACTGGGCATCAATATCGCCAGATATCTAGCTCTGGGCATCGATATCCAGTGAGATATCTAGGACTGGACATCAATATCGCCTGATATCTAGCACTGGGCATCGATATCCTGTGAGATATCTAGCACTGGGCATCGATATCGCAAGATTTCTAGCACTGAGCATCGGCATCAATATCCAGTGAGATATCTAGCACTGGGCATCGATATCCAGTGAGAGGATATCTAACACTGGGCATCGATGTCACCAGATATCTAGCACTGGGCATCAATATCCCCAGATATCCAGCACTGGGCATAGATATCCCCAGATATCTAGCTCTGGGCATCGATATCCAATGAGATATCTAGCACTGGGCATCGATATCACCATATATCTAGCACTGGGCATCGATATCCAGCACTGGGCATCGATATCCAGTGAGATATCTAGCTCTGGGCATCAATATCCAATGAGATATCTAGCACTGGGCATCGATATCACCATATATCTAGCACTGGGCATCGATATCCATTGAGATATCTAGCACAGGGCATCGATATCCAGTGAGATATCTAGCACTGGGCATTGATATGCCCAGATATTTAGCACTGTGCATCGATATCCCCAGATAGCCAGCACTGGGCATCAATATCGCCAGATATCTAGCTCTGGGCATCGATATCCAGTGAGATATCTAGGACTGGACATCGATATCGCCTGATATCTAGCACTGGGCATCGATATCCTGTGAGATATCTAGCACTGGGCATCGATATCGCAAGATTTCTAGCACTGGGCATCGGCATCAATATCCAGTGAGATATCTAGCACTGGGCATCGATATCCAGTGAGAGGATATCTAACACTGGGCATCGATGTCACCAGATATCTAGCACTGGGCATCAATATCCCCAGATATCCAGCACTGGGCATAGATATCCCCAGATATCTAGCTCTAGGCATCGATATCCAATGAGATATCTAGCACTGGGCATCGATATCACCATATATCTAGCACTGGGCATCGATATCCAGTGAGATATCTAGCTCTGGGCATCAATATCCAATGAGATATCTAGCACTGGGCATCGATATCACCATATATCTAGCACTGGGCATCGATATCCATTGAGATATCTAGCACAGGGCAACGATATCCAGTGAGATATCTAGCACTGGGCATTGATATGCCCAGATATCCAGCACTGTGCATCGATATCCCCAGATAGCCAGCACTGGGCATCAATATCGCCAGATATCTAGCTCTGGGCATCGATATCCAGTGAGATATCTAGGACTGGACATCGATATCGCCTGATATCTAGCACTGGGCATCGATATCCTGTGAGATATCTAGCACTGGGCATCGATATCGCAAGATTTCTAGCACTGGACATCGGCATCAATATCCAGTGAGATATCTAGCACTGGGCATCGATATCCAGTGAGAGGATATCTAACACTGGGCATCGATGTCACCAGATATCTAGCACTGATCATCAATATCCCCAGATATCCAGCACTGGGCATAGATATCCCCAGATATCTAGCTCTGGGCATCGATATCCAATGAGATATCTAGCACTGGGCATCGATATCACCATATATCTAGCACTGGGCATCGATATCCAGCACTGGGCATCGATATCCAGTGAGATATCTAGCTCTGGGCATCAATATCCAATGAGATATCTAGCACTGGGCATCGATATTACCATATATCTAGCACTGGGCATCGATATCCATTGAGATATCTAGCACAGGGCATCGATATTCAGTGAGATATCTAGCACTGGGCATTGATATGCCCAGATATCCAGCACTGTGCATCGATATCCCCAGATAGCCAGCACTGGGCATCAATATCGCCAGATATCTAGCTCTGGGCATCGATATCCAGTGAGATATCTAGGACTGGACATCGATATCGCCTGATATCTAGCACTGGGCATCGATATCCTGTGAGATATCTAGCACTGGGCATCGATATCGCAAGATTTCTAGCACTGGGCATCGATATCCAGTGAGATATCTAGCACTGGGCATCGATATCCAGTGAGAGGAAATCCAACACTGGGCATCGATGTCACCAGATATCTAGCACTGGGCATCAATATCCCCAGATATCCAGCACTGGGCATAGATATCCCTGCTAAAACACTACTACTACTTGGTAATGATCTTCTAGTACATGATTAAACGATAAAGTGACCTTGTCGGTTTGTTGTTTATGCACTTGGATGAAATTGGCGAGGAGTCCTCGATCGGTGTCGTGTTTACCGGAAAGTTTCCTGGAAACCGGAGATTGCTATCAGCTAGTCTCCAACACACCCTTGCGGTGAACCGATCAGTTGGTCGTGGTTGCCTGAAGGACTTCCTTCATCATCTGTAAGATTTCGATTTCTTTTTTCACATTTAGATATTTTTGTCGCATTATTTGGTGATGCTTTGCTGGGTGATGTTTAGTCCAGTAGTCTCCATGATTCGATTTTCCTGGTCTCCAATAAATGTTGAATTGTCCTTGACATTCTCGATCCCGTAGCCAGTGGTGACGCATGTCCCACTGCTTGGATTGCTTAGGTTGGATTGTTTTGTTGACATAGCCGCCCGCCGTGGAATTGTCTGTTTGTATTGGTGTTCTGCCTTGCTTGTGGCCCATTTCATTCAAGATTTGACGGATTGGAATAGCATTTGTTGCGTTGAGATATAGAGCTCCTGTTTCTGCTTCCGCTGACGATGACATGACATTTTTAATGATTTGTGATATGTTCAATATTGCTCCATTCAATTTTGGATCTTCAACTTGTTCTGATAGGAAGTAGTGCCCCCCTGCTCTGCTTCTGGCTTGTCGCTCCGACAAGTATGATGCATCACTGTGTATTGCCAGGTGCATGCCGCTGCTTCGATAAGTTAGAACTGCATTCGGATGTGTTGCTGCATAGTCTAGGAATTGCTTTGTTTTTGCTAATGTCGTTTCTGTTGGGTTGGCCTGTTCGGACGCAATTGCACTGAGTGCTGGTAACATTGTTGCATCTACTGCCCGCGCGTAGTAATTGAATACTCCAGTAACCTCTTGGATGAATTTCTGACCTGTCTTGTCAAGTGGTGGCGCCGTGTCTGGACCTTTTGCCAATTGTTGTTTTGCACCATAGACTATTGGTGTATGCGGATGTGGTTGATGTTGTGGTTTCTTCGGTGGTGGGTGGTTGAATCGCACTAGCGCTTCTTTTACGTAGCCCGGCATCGAGAGGTGTACCTCACGTTTGTCATAGTCCCATTCGAGCGTCATGCCTAAATACCTGTTTCCACTCCAGTCCGCTGTGCATTTGTAATGTTGCTGTATCACTGATAAAAGATGGTCCGCATGTTCTTTTCCTACATATCTCACTCCAAAATCATCTACGACGAGCGTAAATGCAATCGGGCGTGTTTCATGGCGCCAAAAGCCTGGCGTAATTTTGCTCTGTTTGTACCCGTGCTGTTCAAGTCGTTCTTCCAGGAGACGCTGCGCCAATATTCCTGCGTGTGGTAGGCCGTAGATTCCTCGATTGCATTCGGCATAGACATGCCCGTTGTGTGCCAGTTGTTTGAGGTTGTACTGTGCGATGACGTCCTCTGGGAACGTGTCTAACTTCATTCGAATGTATTCCTTTCTTGGTAACGGTGTGTTCAAGTAGAAATCCTTGATGTCGATGGACATGAATTTTGCACCTGGTGTGGAGATGATGCTGTTAAAGAGGAGTTTGACTGTTGTTAGATCGGCTGTTGGCGTGCCACAGTCTCCTGGATAATTGATACGATCACCCCCTATGGTTATACGTACACGATTTGGATCGGCCTTTTCTGGTCGGTAGTTGCAACAAATTCTTGCATAAGTGACATCCTTCCATCTATCTTGGGGAATATTGCTCTGCGGGATAAAGACAATTGTATCCGTCCCTTTTACCCTGCCTGGCATTCCTTGGGCCAATCGGCCGACTTCATTTCCGAATGCGTTTCCCCACGTGGTTTTGTACTTCGGTTTCTTCATGAGATGCCTGTATTCCATTAGTTCGCCTGTGTCCGTATCTAATACTGCATTCGCCATTTCACAAAGTAATTGTAGTGGATACTTCCGCGCTGCCAAAGTTCCTGCTTGAGGCTGGATCGTACTGACTTCCATTGCTTGTAACATGAGCAGAGTTGCTCTTGTTTCGCTGCTCGGCTCTTCTTCTTCTTCTTGTGTGACGTAATTGGTGAATGTCACAGGTAGTGCTGCTGCTGGGTCCGACACCCTTGGAAGTGCTGTCTGCACTTGTGTTGTTTGCACCCTAGGAGCTGCTGCCGCCGCTGTTGTGGGCACCCTTGGAGATGCTACACCGTCTTGATTGCCTTGACTTGATTCTGCTGCTGCTATATTCGCCGCTTGCTGCTCGAAGATTTCGACAAGTCGTTTAAGTTCGGTCATATCTGTACTTTGTACTGGTCCCTTGTTCGCCAATGCTCTGCTGAGGTTGTTTGCCGCTTTTACCACCCAATCTTGTGGTGATACAGTTGGATTTGTGAGATATTTGTGCTTGAAAAATACTGTCTCACTAATTCGCGTTGACTTGGTTTTCTCCACCCACACTTTGTACGCCCTGTAGTGTTCTTTTGACGTGCCTACATACCATCCTTTTACGGTTCTGGGAGCCCACGATTTTCGTTGCAGTGGTGGCTCATAGACTTGTACCTCACACCCAAGCGGTGCAAGTGGTTGTCGATTGTAATTGTGGGGGCCATAGAGGTGTTCCGATGCTGATACATTTGGTGTGATGTTGGAACGCCGAAGCATGTTGAGGGTGAGTTCCATTTGTGGTATCATGTAGCACCACAGTTGCATTGGAAAATTCGCCGGTAGTCCGCTGAAGCCCGAAATGATGTGTGCTTTCGCTGTTTGAATTGCTCGCTCGGCAATATTACGTCGATGTTGATTACTGGGTACAAGTTCGTACGCTCCAACTTGTCTGACTATTTCCTCTTTGTATTTCGCTGATGCTTCATTGTCTAGTATTTGCAATTTTGGGTGGATGCCTGCTGCTTTGATTCGCGTCATGATTGCTCTGTAGGCCTTGATCATATCTCCTTCTTTTCTAGATTTCATTGGTTCCATTAGAATAGCATTGCTCTTCGATTCGTAACATACCATGATGTATTCATTTCCTCTTACTGACATGACAGGAAGTTTACCCGTCTGATCTGTGAACATCGCTTGTTCACGCATTTCCTGCATGGAATAGACACCTACGTATAGAAGTGCTTCAGTTGTCTCCGGCTCCGTCGATGCTGACGTATTCTCCTGTTCGGCTTCGACTGCCGATGCTGTCTGCGTTGACCTGATGCCTTGTCTCTGCCCTTTGCTATGCCCTTTCATTGTTTCGTCGCTTTCTGGGAAGTATTTTCGTACTGCTGTTGCCGTGAGTCCCGGCCAAGATGCATATGCATTCCGATTGATCGCTTCGATCCAAGTCTTCTTTGTGGGAAAACCTGCTGCTGCATGGAGATACTTAATGGTTTGTTCTGTCGACGGGAGTTCATACACGTTGTGTATTGCTTC
Source organism: Skeletonema tropicum (assembly GCA_037178625.1). Classification (NCBI taxonomy): domain Eukaryota; phylum Bacillariophyta; class Thalassiosirophyceae; order Thalassiosirales; family Thalassiosiraceae; genus Skeletonema; species Skeletonema tropicum. The sequence continues at coordinate 116,306 of JAWZXG010000037.1, forward strand.
AGTTGTTTTGGGACATTGGACAAGCAGGGTTTGGGTGTTTTCATTCGTCACCGTCTCCCGGAGTGGTATGCGCCACAACCCTGTGTCTCGGCATCTGTAGCCTTTCAAGACGGCCTCTTTGCTAATTGTGATCTTGGTTGTCCGGTTATCGTAGATATCTACCCCTTCCTTCGTGAAAATAGTTGTGTAATCTTCATCTGCAATCTTGCCGACACTTACGAGATTGTTCGTTACCCCTGGAAGTTCATGCGCTGTTGTTGCTGTGCCTCGAAGCGGAATGTCAAATTTGACTTCTTTTGTTGCGGGTTGTATTCTTCCTAATGCTGATTGGAAAAGTTTGGACGATTCTCGTCCGGTGTCAATTGTTGGTGCCATAGGATGACTTGCGGATGCTGTTGCCCCTGTGTCAAGGGCTGCTGTTGCATAATGACTATCGGCCAATTCAAGCAGAGTGTAATAGTTGTTTTGGAGTAGTTGGTTCTCAGATGTCATCTTGTTCTTCTCTAAACTGTTAACGATTGTGTGTCTCTCCGACCACCTTCCTGCCTGCCATTTTCCCAAACGAATCCAGCCGTCATTCTCCTCTTCTTCAGGGCACCTTGCTTTACTGTGCTGTGCCGTCAGCTCGCAATTGTTGTGTTTGTGCTTTCCGCCACCCCTTAAATTTTCACCATTCCTCATGAGTTCGTGGATATCATCCGGTATCTTCATGAGTTCAGAGGCTATATCTGCCAGGGTCTGCACTCGTGCTGCGTTCTTTTGTTGCACGGCCTCCATCGTCAGCTCCAGAATGAGCTGCATGAGCTGCACTTTCCCCGTTTTCATTTTCAACTGCCATTGCAGCAAATCTATGTACTCTTTCGAGTTCATTTTTGTTGTTGTGGACTCATACGTTTAATCATGTATGCTAAAACACTACTACTACTTGGTAATGATCTTCTAGTACATGATTAAACGATAAAGTGACCTTGTCGGTTTGTTGATTATGCACTTGGATGAAATTGGCGAGGAGTCCTCGATCGGTGTCGTGTTTACCGGAAAGTTTCCTGGAAACCGGAGATTGCTATCAGCTAGTCTCCAACAATCCCCAGATATCTAGCTCTGGGCATCGATATCCAATGAGATATCTAGCACTGGGCATCAATATCCAGCACTGGGCATCGATATCCAGTGAGATATCTAGCTCTGGGCATCAATATCCAATGAGATATCTAGCACTGGGCATCGATATCACCATATATCTAGCACTGGGCATCGATATCCATTGAGATATCTAGCACAGGGCATCGATATCCAGTGAGATATCTAGCACTGGGCATTGATATGCCCAGATATCCAGCACTGTGCATCGATATCCCCAGATAGCCAGCACTGGGCATCAATACCGCCAGATATCTAGCTCTGGGCATCGATATCCAGTGAGATATCTAGGACTGGACATCGATATCGCCTGATATCTAGCACTGGGCATCGATATCCTGTGAGATATCTAGCACTGGGCATCGATATCGCAAGATTTCTAGCACTGGGCATCGGCATCAATATCCAGTGAGATATCTAGCACTGGGCATCGACATCCAGTGAGAGGATATCTAACACTGGGCATCGATGTCACCAGATATCTAGCACTGGGCATCAATATCCCCAGATATCCAGCACTGGGCATAGATATCCCCAGATATCTAGCTCTGGGCATCGATATCCAATGAGATATCTAGCACTGGGCATCGATATCACCATATATCTAGCACTGGGCATCGATATCCAGTGAGATATCTAGCTCTGGGCATCAATATCCAATGAGATATCTAGCACTGGGCATCGATATCACCATATATCTAGCACTGGGCATCGATATCCATTGAGATATCTAGCACAGGGCATCGATATCCAGTGAGATATCTAGCACTGGGCATTGATATGCCCAGATATCTAGCACTGTGCATCGATATCCCCAGAAAGCCAGCACTGGGCATCAATATCGCCAGATATCTAGCTCTGGGCATCGATATCCAGTGAGATATCTAGGACTGGACATCAATATCGCCTGATATCTAGCACTGGGCATCGATATCCTGTGAGATATCTAGCACTGGGCATCAATATCGCAAGATTTCTAGCACTGGACATCGGCATCAATATTCAGTGAGATATCTAGCACTGGGCATCGATATCCAGTGAGAGGATATCTAACACTGGGCATCGATGTCACCAGATATCTAGCACTGGGCATCAATATCCCCAGATATCCAGCACTGGGCATAGATATCCCCAGATATATAGCTCTGGGCATCGATATCCAATGAGATATCTAGCACTGGGCATCGATATCACCATATATCTAGCACTGGGCATCGATATCCAGCACTGGGCATCGATATCCAGTGAGATATCTAGCTCTGGGCATCAATATCCAGTGAGATATCTAGCACTGGGCATCGATATCACCATATATCTAGCACTGGGCATCGATATCCATTGAGATATCTAGCACAGGGCATCGATATCCAATGAGATATCTAGCACTGGGCATTGATATGCCCAGATATCCAGCACTGTGCATCGATATCCCCAGATAGCCAGCACTGGGCATCAATATCGCCAGATATCTAGCTCTGGGCATCGATATCCAGTGAGATATCTAGGACTAGACATCGATATCGCCTGATATCTAGCACTGGGCATCGATATCCTGTGAGATATCTAGCACTGGGCATCGATATCGCAAGATTTCTAGCACTGGGCATCGCATCGATATCCATTGAGTTATCTAGCACAGGGCATCGATATCCAGTGAGATATCTAGCACTGGGCATCAATATCCCCAGATATCCAGCACTGTGCATCGATATCCCCAGATAGCCAGCACTGGGCATCAATATCGCCAGATATCTAGCTCTGGGCATCGATATCCAGTGAGATATCTAGGACTGGACATCGATATCGCCTGATATCTAGCACTGGGCATCGATATCCTGTGAGATATCTAGCACTGGGCATCAATATCGCAAGATTTCTAGCACTGGGCATCGATATCCAGTGAGATATCTAGCACTGGGCATCGATATCCAGTGAGAGGATATCTAACACTGGGCATCGATGTCACCAGATATCTAGCACTGGGCATCAATATCCCCAGATATCCAGCACTGAGCATAGATATCCCCAGATATCTAGCTCTGGGCATCGATATCCAATGAGATATCTAGCACTGGGCATCGATATCACCATATATCTAGCACTGGGCATCGATATCCAGCACTGGGCATCGATATCCAGTGAGATATCTAGCTCTGGGCATCAATATCCAATGAGATATCTAGCACTGGGCATCGATATGACCATATATCTAGCACTGGGCATCGATATCCATTGAGATATCTAGCACAGGGCATCGATATCCAGTGAGATATCTAGCACTGGGCATTGATATGCCCAGATATCCAGCACTGTGCATCGATATCCCCAGATAGCCAGCACAGGGCATCAATAGCGCCAGATATCTAGCTCTGGGCATTGATATCCAGTGAGATATCTAGGACTGGACATCGATATCGCCTGATATCTAGCACTGGGCATCGATATCCTGTGAGATATCTAGCACTGGGCATCGATATCGCAAGATTTCTAGCACTGGACATCGACATCAATATCCAGTGAGATATCTAGCACTGGGCATCGATATCCAGTGAGAGGATATCTAACACTGGGCATCGATGTCACCAGATATCTAGCACTGGGCATCAATGTCCCCAGATATCCAGCACTGGGCATAGATATCCCCAGATATCTAGCTCTGGGCATCGATATCCAATGAGATATCTAGCACTGGGCATCGATATCACCATATATCTAGCACTGGGCATCGATATCCAGCACTGGGCATCGATATCCAGTGAGATATCTAGCTCTGGGCATCAATATCCAATGAGATATCTAGCACTGGGCATCGATATCACCATATATCTAGCACTGGGCATCGATATCCATTGAGATATCTAGCACAGGGCATCGATATCCAGTGAGATATCTAGCACTGGGCATTGATATGCCCAGATATCCAGCACTGTGCATCGATATCCCCAGATAGCCAGCACTGGGCATCAATACCGCCAGATATCTAGCTCTGGGCATCGATATCCAGTGAGATATCTAGGACTGGACATCGATATCGCCAGATATCTAGCACTGGGCATCGATATCCTGTGAGATATCTAGCACTGGGCATCGATATCGCAAGATTTCTAGCACTGGACATCGACATCAATATCCAGTGAGATATCTAGCACTGGGCATCGATATCCAGTGAGAGGATATCTAACACTGGGCATCGATGTCACCAGATATCTAGCACTGGGCATCAATGTCCCCAGATATCCAGCACTGGGCATAGATATCCCCAGATATCTAGCTCTGGGCATCGATATCCAATGAGATATCTAGCACTGGGCATCGATATCACCATATATCTAGCACTGGGCATCGATATCCAGCACTGGAATCGATATCCAGTGAGATATCTAGCTCTGGGCATCAATATCCAATGAGATATCTAGCACTGGGCATCGATATCACCATATATCTAGCACTGGGTATCGATATCCAGTGAGATATCTAGCACAGGGCATCGATATCCAGTGAGATATCTAGCTCTGGGCATTGATATGCCCAGATATCCAGCACTGTGCATCGATATCCCCAGATAGCCAGCACTGGGCATCAATATCGCCAGATATCTAGCTCTGGGCATCGATATCCAGTGAGATATCTAGGACTGGACATCGATATCGCCTGATATCTAGCACTGGGCATCGATATCCTGTGAGATATCTAGCACTGGGCATCGATATCGCAAGATTTCTAGCACTGGGCATTGATATCCATTGAGATATTTAGCACTGGGCATCGATATCCAGTGAGAGGATATCTAACACTGGGCATCGATGTCACCAGATATCTAGCACTGGGCATCAATATCCCCAGATATCCAGCACTGGGCATAGATATCCCCAGATATCTAGCTCTGGGCATCGATATCCAATGAGATATCTAGCACTGGGCATCGATACCACCATATATCTAGCACTGGGCATCGATATCCAGCACTGGGCATCGATATCCAGTGAGATATCTAGCTCTGGGCATCAATATCCAATGAGATATCTAGCACTGGGCATCGATATCACCATATATCTAGCACTGGGCATCGATATCCATTGAGATATCTAGCACTGGGCATTGATATGCCCAGATATCCAGCACTGTGCATCGATATCCCCAGATATCCAGCACTGGGCATCAATATCGCCAGATATCTAGCTCTGGGCATCGATATCCAGTGAGATATCTAGGACTGGACATCGATATCGCCTGATATCTAGCACTGGGCATCGATATCCTGTGAGATATCTAGCACTGGGCATCGATATCGCAAGATTTCTAGCACAGGGCATCGATATCCAGTGAGATATCTAGCACTGGGCATCGATATCCAGTGAGAGGATATCTAACACTGGGCATCGATGTCACCAGATATCTAGCACTGGGCATCAATATCCCCAGATATCCAGCATTGGGCATAGATATCCCCAGATATCTAGCTCTGGGCATCGATATCCAATGAGATATCTAGCACTGGGCATCGATATCACAATATATCTAGCACTGGGCATCAATATCCAGCACTGGGCATCGATATCCAGTGAGATATCTAGCTCTGGGCATCAATATCCAATGAGATATCTAGCACTGGGCATCGATATCACCATATATCTAGCACTGGGCATCGATATCCATTGACATATCTAGCACAGGGCATCGATATCCAGTGAGATATCTAGCACTGGGCATTGATATGCCCAGATATCCAGCACTGTGCATCGATATCCCCAGATAGCCAGCACTGGGCATCAATATCGCCAGATATCTAGCTCTGGGCATCAATATCCAGTGAGATATCTAGGACTGGACATCGATATCACCATATATCTAGCACTGGGCATCGATATCCTGTGAGATATCTAGCACTGGGCATCGATATCGCAAGATTTCTAGCACTGGACATCGACATCAATATCCAGTGAGATATCTAGCACTGGGCATCGATATCCAGTGAGAGGATATCTAACACTGGGCATCGATGTCACCAGATATCTAGCACTGGGCATCAATATCCCCAGATATCCAGCACTGGGCATAGATATCCCCAGATATCTAGCTCTGGGCATCGATATCCAATGAGATAGCCAGCACTGGGCATCGATATCACCATATATCTAGCACTGGGCATCGATATCCAGCACTGGGCATCGATATCCAGTGAGATATCTAGCTCTGGGCATCAATATCCAATGAGATATCTAGCACTGGGCATCGATATCACCATATATCTAGCACTGGGCATCGATATCCATTGAGATATCTAGCACAGGGCATCGATATCCAGTGAGATATCTAGCACTGGGCATTGATATGCCCAGATATCCAGCACTGTGCATCGATATCCCCAGATAGCCAGCACTGGGCATCAATATCGCCAGATATCTAGCTCTGGGCATCGATATCCAGTGAGATATCTAGGACTGAACATCGATATCGCCTGATATCTAGCACTGGGCATCGATATCCTGTGAGATATCTAGCACTGGGCATCGATATCGCAAGATTTCTAGCACTGGACATCAACATCAATATCCAGTGAGATATCTAGCACTGGGCATCGACATCCAGTGAGAGGATATCTAACACTGGGCATCGATGTCACCAGATATCTAGCACTGGGCATCAATATCCCCAGATATCCAGCACTGGGCATAGATATCCCCAGATATCTAGCTCTGGGCATCGATATCCAATGAGATATCTAGCACTGGGCATCGATATCACCATATATCTAGCACTGGGCATCAATATCCAGCACTGGGCATCGATATCCAGTGAGATATCTAGCTCTGGGCATCAATATCCAATGAGATATCTAGCACTGGGCATCGATATCACCATATATCTAGCACTGGGCATCGATATCCATTGAGATATCTAGCACAGGGCATCGATATCCAGTGAGATATCTAGCACTGGGCATTGATATGCCCAGATATCCAGCACTGTGCATCGATATCCCCAGAAAGCCAGCACTGGGCATCAATATCGCCAGATATCTAGCTCTGGGCATCGATATCCAGTGAGATATCTAGGACTGGACATCGATATCGCCTGATATCTAGCACTGGGCATCGATATCCTGTGAGATATCTAGCACTGGGCATCAATATCGCAAGATTTCTAGCACTGGGCATCGATATCCAGTGAGATATCTAGCACTGGGCATCGATATCCAGTGAGAGGATATCTAACACTGGGCATCGATGTCACCAGATATCTAGCACTGGGCATCAATATCCCCAGATATCCAGCACTGGGCATAGATATCCCCAGATATCTAGCTCTGGGCATCGATATCCAATGAGATATCTAGCACTGGGCATCGATATCACCATATATCTAGCACTGGGCATCAATATCCAGCACTGGGCATCGATATCCAGTGAGATATCTAGCTCTGGGCATCAATATCCAATGAGATATCTAGCACTGGGCATCGATATCACCATATATCTAGCACTGGGCATCGATATCCATTGAGATATCTAGCACAGGGCATCGATATCCAGTGAGATATCTAGCACTGGGCATTGATATGCCCAGATATCCAGCACTGTGCATCGAAATCCCCAGAAAGCCAGCACTGGGCATCAATATCGCCAGATATCTAGCTCTGGGCATCGATATCCAGTGAGATATCTAGGACTGGACATCGATATCGCCTGATATCTAGCACTGGGCATCGATATCCTGTGAGATATCTAGCACTGGGCATCAATATCGCAAGATTTCTAGCACTGGGCATCGATATCCAGTGAGATATCTAGCACTGGGCATCGATATCCAGTGAGAGGATATCTAACACTGGGCATCGATGTCACCAGATATCTAGCACTGGGCATCAATATCCCCAGATATCCAGCACTGGGCATAGATATCCCCAGATATCTAGCTCTGGGCATCGATATCCAATGAGATATCTAGCACTGGGCATCGATATCACCATATATCTAGCACTGGGCATCGATATCCAGTGAGATATCTAGCTCTGGGCATCAATATCCAATGAGATATCTAGCACTGGGCATCGATATCACCATATATCTAGCACTGGGCATCGATATCCATTGAGATATCTAGCACAGGGCATCGATATCCAGTGAGATATCTAGCACTGGGCATTGATATGCCCAGATATCCAGCACTGTGCATCGATATCCCCATATAGCCAGCACTGGGCATCAATATCGCCAGATATCTAGCTCTGGGCATTGATATCCAGTGAGATATCTAGGACTGGACATCGATATCGCCTGATATCAAGCACTGGGCATCGATATCCTGTGAGATATCTAGCACTGGGCATCGATATCACAAGATTTCTAGCGCTGGGCATCGATATCCAGTGAGATATCTAGCACTGAACATCGATATCCAGTGAGAGGATATCTAACACTGGGCATCGATGTCACCAGATATCTAGCACTGGGCATCAATATCCCCAGATATCCAGCACTGGGCATAGATATCCCCAGATATCTAGCTCTGGGCATCGATATCCAATGAGATATCTAGCACTGGGCATCGATATCACCATATATCTAGCACTGGGCATCGATATCCAGCACTGGGCATCGATATCCAGTGAGATATCTAGCTCTGGGCATCAATATCCAATGAGATATCTAGCACTGGGCATCGATATCACCATATATCTAGCACTGGGCATCGATATCCATTGAGATATCTAGCACAGGGCATCGATATCCAGTGAGATATCTAGCACTGGGCATTGATATGCCCAGATATCCAGCACTGTGCATCGATATCCCCAGATAGCCAGCACTGGGCATCAATATCGCCAGATATCTAGCTCTGGGCATCGATATCCAGTGAGATATCTAGGACTGGACATCGATATCACCTGATATCTAGCACTGGGCATCGATATCCTGTGAGATATCTAGCACTGGGCATCGATATCGCAAGATTTCTAGCACTGGGCATCGATATCCAGTGAGATATCTAGCACTGGGCATCGATATCCAGTGAGAGGATATCTAACACTGGGCATCGATGTCACCAGATATCTAGCACTGGGCATCAATATCCCCAGATATCCAGCACTGGGCATAGATATCCCCAGATATCTAGCTCTGGGCATCGATATCTAATGAGATATCTAGCACTGGGCATCGATATCACCATATATCTAGCACTGGGCATCGATATCCAGCACTGGGCATCGATATCCAGTGAGATATCTAGCTCTGGGCATCAATATCCAATGAGATATCTAGCACTGGGTCCATCGATATCACCATATATCTAGCACTGGGCATCGATATCCATTGGGAAATATCTAGCACAGGGCATCG